>DF240759.1:23258-57719 GCA_000507305.1 Breviolum minutum Mf 1.05b.01
ATGGCACCCAGCAATGGCACCACGTCCACTGCACCCTGCAATGGCACCCTGGTGCCACGTCCAATCCGCCAAAGTTGGTCGTCACCCTCCCCCCAACCATAGCACACTACAATGGCACCCTGCAATGGCACCCTGGTGCCACGTCCAATCCGCCAAAGTGGTTCGTCGCCCTCCCCCCTATTTATTGGAAGTAAGAACCCCTATAGCTATCGCTATCTGGGGAACAATAAATATTCTTATTTATCATAATTAATCTTTTTATACATACGTATGCAATAAGAATGTAAATGATTATATACAAAAATTACATATAACACATACCCGTATATATCATAAATCTAGATAAATACCACACGATTATAGAATCATTCAGGATAAATCTCCCCAAATCTCAGTTCCATCCTTTCTGTCCCCCAGGATGGGCGCCTTGTTCTGAGCCGTCGGGGTGCTTTGGTGCGCCCGGCAGATTGTGGAAAATGGGCATTGGATCATTGCATTAGTTGATAGATATAGATGTTGATAGAGTTGATGGAGGTAATGGAAGTTAAAATTGTTGATATAGGTGTGATCATTTGACTCCGCTTGTCCAAGAAAGTTGATAATTCATGATTAGCAGTACCTCAAGCCGGCATTAAACACTTTGCTGTGGCATGTTGCTGTACCCACTTCGCTTCTGGATGGCAGTTATCATATGCGAGGCATCGCAAAAGGGTCAACGCATATATAAAAGCAAGAACAAATCAACAATAAATTCTCGCAAGGCATGACTGCATGTTACATTTTCCATGATACTTTCACTTCAGAACCAGATCCACAAATGTCAATGTGACCCTTGCCGAATCTTTGATTGCCAGCTTTGCCAGGAAGCGAAACATGCAACACTGCATTTGGGTGAAGGTCCCATCAGCTGTGTGCGATGGCGTGGACCTTTGGTGGCATGGGCTACACAGAAAGGCGTCAAGATTGTGGATGTGGAAACTCAGCAAAAAGTACCGTGGCTTGCAAAGCTCAAACGTGATGCTCCAACAAATCCCTGAGTGATGGACTGCATCCAATCTGTGGGCCACCCTGCCGAGGTGGGTTTCATACCATGTTCGGAGCCGGGCAGTGCTCATTTGTGTTGGCTGAACGATGAAGCCTTGCTAATTGGTTGGGATCAGGACAGGTATCAGGGGTGTGAGAGTCTTGGAAACTTGACTAGGAACTGCAGTTTATCCTCAGATTTCTTTCAAATATGAAAGTTGCCACTTGGAGAATGGCATGATCCAACACTGGCTTTGCGTGTGGAACTTGCGACTCCACCGGAGGAAGTGCTTCTGGTGGAAGTGAGACAGATGAGCGATGGAGTGGCGGTCCGTTTTGCGAAGGTCCTTCGTAAAATTCCAGTACCAGGGGAATTGGTGAAGCAACTGTCGCAGCTGGTCGCTTGGATTGCTGGATTGCTTGTATTCAAAGTGGGACAACTTGTAAGTTTTCAAGTAGCAAGTAAGTTTTGAGCAAGTTGCAGACTTGTTTCTTGCAGGTCGTTTTTTAAGTGGTGGATCTCAAATCGGGATGTAATTCAACGAATGTGCTCTCTTAATGTGAACTGTGTTTGTTGCAGATGGGCCGAGGACAGCGCTTTGGCACCGTGTCCCAAAGATCTGATGGCAGCTCTTGCGCGTTGGCCAAAGAAAGCCAAGCCAACAGCTGCCCTCATGGCGTGTCTGCAGAGGGCGCTTCGTCCTGGTGAAAAGATTGTAGAAGGCTTGGGATTGAAACAGAGCGATGCAAAGTGTACCTAGATGTGACCAGGTGTTTTGCAATGGTTTGACCTAAAAATCAAACCATTAGATATTGATGGAACACGCTTTCAGGAGGTGGTTGGGAGCCAGATGATGAGCTCTTTGAGGAGTATTTGCAACTGTCATAAGCCTTACGAACTTGCGAAGAATTCAGAAAACTGTTTCCAGGACATCATGCATCACAATTTTCATCCACTTCAGGCTTCATCTACTCGTTCACGAACAATTGCTACCGTACGAATGATAGTGCTTTGCTACTTATGCACACTTCCCGGTCCCTTCCAACATGCTACTGCACCATTACCATCCATTACCTGCACCTAGCACATGGCGAACACCGAAACATCCATGCCAATGCCAGGGCGGCGGGGCCTCTGAACCTAGAACATGTACAAATACATACAAATACAATGTTTGTATGATTTTGTATGTGCATGTAGGATTTGAGGCCTGCTTTTGTCACTTCTCCATCTATTCATATATCAATATTCTAACTTACCCTTTTTTGTCACAGGCTGTTTGTTATCATCGTTTTTTCTCGTCGTATCGTGCGAACCTTCGTTGCGCTTGGAGTTTTGGCCGCAGGATCAGGCTGTAGAAGTATTGGCCTCGTTGCACGAGACACGAGGCAGGCCATGTTGATTTGTGCTTGTGTCGAAATGACTGGAAGCCATTGGTAGTTGGTAGAGTTGCAATATGTAGAGATTTGCGTCCTACATTTTTTTCACATTTTTCGATTTTTCTGAAACTACACCTGATTGCAAGTCACTTTAGACTCCGTTTGCAAGGTGACATTGAGACTGCTGCACGGCTGCTGGCGCGCGCCAAAAGCCTCAGAGTCTTCCCGCTTCTGCGCAAGCACCTGCCGCAAGGCTGGATGATGGAAGTTGCCGAAGTCAATTGTTGGCTTGGATACTCTTGGATGAGTTTGATTTTCGTGCATGTTACATGAATCAGAAGCCATGGTGCCTCGTGAACGAGGCATTTTAAAAGGTGCTCCTGATTCACTACCACATCTCGTAGCTTTGGATGCTGCACAAGCTATACGTTTGGCGGTTCCTCGGTCTGATTCAATCACTGGAACCATGGGTTGAGGATGCTTGAGGTCAGGCTAATGGGGGTTGCCCAGCCCCACCAAGGCCGAGTTCCCTGACATCTTCCCATCTGGTATGGTACTCACAGCATTAGCTCCTCTGGGCGAATGCTGGCAGTTGCGGTATTTGAGGCAGTTTCCTGGGCTGCCAGTGATCAATAGGCAGTGCTTCGGTGTCATGTGGAAAATCTGCAGGATCCTCTCAGAGACATCGCCAGATGCCACGGATATGGCACGTTTGATCCAACTGACAGTGCCTTTTCGCAAGAGTTTCCAGCTGTTACCCGGACCCTCCCATATTCATGGAAGTGAAAAATGGTTCCTTCCAATAGTAGTTTTACCTTGTAAATTCAGCCATTTTTCACTTCCATGATTATGGGAGAAAGTGTACTTGCAACAAGGAACATGCCCAAAAATATGTGGCATCATTTTCATCCTGTTTCCAAAAACTGCAAGCTTACTGAAAATCCATGCGACATTTAACAAACTCCTTCTAAGGCCGATTTGCAGCCACATCGGCTTGGGCCAGCTTCTCAGAATTGGCGTTAGCTGTTAGCCCGTTAGGCTGTTAGCCTAAAAAAGCGAGTCACACCAAGGGGCATTTGTTCCAAACTTTGCAAGAAAACGCTACTGACGGGTACTTCTAGGATTGGAAAGCGCAAGGGCATGAATTCACGTGAAAGTCCATTACCTGACGAGGCCGTTGCTTGAGCGGCTATTGCTGACCCTCGAACAGGCGTCTCCGGAGTGTCAGTGGGGTTAGGGGGAAGTTTGTGGGTCATTCAAATCTCATGTGAAGTCATGCAAAGCACTGAAATATTTATCTGATCAATTCGAGCCAGGACCGAATCAACCTCCATGAAGTGTTGGAGGTGGGATGAATTGATGAGATTTAGAGTTTTGCCATCTCTAAACAAGATCACCAGCCTTGACAGGTGAGTTGGTCAGCAGGAATCCTTGATGCTTCCGCTGTTTTGTTGGCAAAGTCTGGGAAGTCTCAGAGGTTTTCCGGGGGAGAAATCTTAGATACCAAAATTCAACTCAGTTACAGAAGCTTTACTGGTGATTCCTCAGGTTGGGTCACACCCGCGAGGTTGGGGGGAGTTTTTTTGGGGTTGAAGGAGTCGCCGATTTTTCAAAGTGGAATGATGTCAAAAATTCCAGGCATTTGAAGTGCTACTTCAGCTGAGTGTGGCAAGAGCCGTGGAGTTTTTAGAGGGAAAGGTGCCCTTCCCTTCCAACATCAACAAAAAATGCTTGGTTTTTCCAGTGCTTCAGCTGTTTTGAATGTGGATTTGCAGTGGCTTTTGTGGTTGGTCTCGACGCATCAAAAACCGCAGCCATTAGTCGCGAGAAGCATGTCTCCACTGAGCTTTGAAAGCTTGTCTATGGCAGTGGGTTTTCATGGTGTGCAGCGGTTCACACAAAAAGTTGTTGTGCAAGTTTATTTTGATTGCTTTGATTCATGGACTCAATGCAAAGAATGATTGTATTTTCTGCTATTATCTGAATCTCAACAGGAAGCAGAATTTGAGTGGCGATCTCCTTTTACTGGGCCTGGAACATGGTCTTTTCAACGTCACCAGCATTTGGAAGACTACTTGGGGATGCGCTGGAGATACATGGAGTATCCCTGTTCGAGTCGTTGAAATGCGAGGCATCAAAGGTTGCAACGAAGGGAGTCGACATGTGAGGAAGCAAGCTGCCCCACAACTCTCATGTGCATTAAAGCATATCATGACGGCTTTCACAGACAGATTCAATGGCCAACAGGCATTGCAGGATCTCAATCTTCTTCAGAAACCTCGTTGGATCTTCTTTTTTGATCGAGACTCCTTGCCCATGCCCACCTTGGGTTTGCAAAGCTTCTTGGACAAGAAAAACAGTGCATCTCTCGTATTATTTGAGGATTTTCAGACAGGTGCAATCAATGCTGCTACCATCCTGGCACGAGTGGATGAATACTCTCAATCATTCTTCAATTCTGTACATACCTTCCACGATACTATGGGCCATAAAAAACTTCGCTTCCATTCGGCCTTTGAAGTTGCCTTGTTGCATTGGTTGAAAGATGAACTCAAAGAGTCAAAACGCGTAAAATTCAAGATGAACGACACTTTAAGGTGGGTTGATTCCCGGTTCAAGGCAATTCAAGATCTGAAAACTTATGATCGCTACCTTGCGACTGCCAAGTATGCTCTAGGACCTCGACGAACGTTTCAGCATTTGTTGCTGCTCCGTCGGGGTCATGGCTTTTGTATGGATTTGCCCATGGATTTGGGGATGGCATCGCATGCTCAGTATTCTTGCTTCAGGGCACCTGAAATACATGCTGATGCAGATTGCTTGGCAAAGGTCTCGATTTGTCAGGAGTGGTTGTCCAGTTGCATGTCAAAGGCAAAAGATTCCACAAAGGTCAGTCATCTTCCTGTTGAACAGATTCGTCATTACAGACCACAACGGATGGGTTTGGGTATGGTGAATGATGTTGCAAACTGCTGGCCCAACTGTGAAGCAAACATACCAGCAGATGTGTGGAAAGATTTGGAGCGTGGACTTCACTTTAATGCCAAATGTCCCAATCGCCATTGTCGCCTGGGTTGTTGTTGTAAGGATTTTGATCTGATCTCGGAACAACATGCTGCTGATTCTGCAGATGAATTTATGTTTGGCCTAGTAATCGGTATATCTGTGCTCATTGTAGCACTATGTTGCTTTCTCTCCTGGAAGCAAATGAAAAGGACGGAGTATGACGCAAGTAGTCCGCGTTCCTTGAGCAGTCCTTCCTTTGTAGTGACTTCGCCTCGCTCTATAGAACTCACACGTTTCAAATAGCGAGACCTCAATGTGACCTCTGTCAATCTCTCGTTGATGATTGTTGAACTTCCAGTTCCAGTTCAGTTATAACCGCGCAGCTGCAGATTGAGCATCAGTATGGCGGAGTTGACCAAAGAACGTCCTCGGCCCAACTGCAGTTTCCTTGGAAAGAGCCACATGAACGTCGATCATGAAGGTATTTCAGTTGACGTGGCATCGCAGATGAAAGATTGCCGGGGGCAGTGAAATGGACAGTTGACTGAGCTCCTTTGCTTTGCGAAAATTATATTTTTGGTTTGATCAACTCTCCACAAGGATCATTTGTGAGTCCCTATACCTCGTTCAGGGTGGTGTATGCACATGTATGCACAGGTTTCAAGATATTCACCCTTATCCCCACATTTGTGTGGAATTATCACATCAAATAGATCACCCTGTATCCGAACGCTGCATGTTTTAAAGTGAAAAAGTCGTGAGAGCTTTATTCATCTTAGACATGTATAGAATGTTGTATATCTCCCATGATATGTATACCTCTGAAGATGAGAAGAACCAATCCACTCATCCCTTCCTTCAAGTTCTTCACATGGCAGGCCGATGACACTGAAGAGTTAGCTGCTTAGTATCCCTCGATTTAAATGGAAGGTGTGTGTTTCGTCGTAAGTGTTGATCCCAATTCCTTCATATTTGGAGAAGAGTCGCTTGGTTGGAACTCAACTTGATGCTTGCAACTCCACAAGTCTCCTGTTGATCGAGTTGAATGAAGAGGTTATGGCAGCGGCTAACAACTCTGGCAAGCCAAGACGTTTAGATCTCAGATTGAACTATATTCCAGTTTCATGTTCTGATGCATCAGTGCAAGTAGCACTATATGAAGAAGGTGTGTATCCTGAACACTCTACGCTGTGAACATCTTTTACGCCAGTTTGTGTGGCAGTGAAACATTTGGGAACCGGTCGCAACAGCCAGCAAGAATTTTGTTTGAGGAAAAAAAAACCTAGTGATCTTATTCCTCCATATTATTCCATTTATATCCATTTATTTCCCATCAGAGTCTTAGTGCGAGCCTTGCACTTTTGACTCCAAGGCCAGGATTTGTGCTGGTGTTTTGCAACACGAGAGAATCGCAGGAGCCAAGGCGCTATGGGGTTGCCCCATAGCAAGTCATGGTTAAGATTCGCATCTCATGTCGCCAGGTCCTTGAGATCTTTCGATCCCTATCTCCTGGACTTGCAGTGCCAGGTGTCAATGTGTTGACTCTAAAGGCTTTACAACAAGCCGAAGCAGTTTGGAAACTCAGATCTTGGACCAAGTCTTGGAGAGTTCACTTGAAATCTGAAACTGATGGACTGATGGGATTGGATCGATTATGTCAGAAGTTGCATATTGATCTTCCTTTCACATGTTACTTGTTTGTGGATTTTTGTTATGTTATTTGTGCCATTAAATCACAAGAAAGACACGACAATGCATTGGCTCCCAGCAAAAGGGGTCTCAATTTCGGGTTGAAGCACCGACTTCCAAGTGGTGTGTGGAGTCCTGTGGACGAAGAATCCGAAGAATCATGGCTTTCAAAGAGCCGAACCTGGAGGATTTTCACGGTGCAGAGAACATCAGTCCCAATGTCGATGATGAGGAGAATATGAAGAATCGAAATCCAGGTAGGCAGACTCCCATTTGTCAGAGAAGGCCATTGCAACAGCGCTTCAACTTCAATTCTATGGCGCTTTCACCAACCAAGCGCCGCAAACAGAGCCATTCAGAAGAGTCTCCATTGAAGCTTGCCAAAGATGAAGTATGGGCAATGTCTCCTCCCATGAAGCGTGCGGAGACGCATGCTGGCACCTTTAGCTTGTGGCTTGAGGTCTTTAGAAGATTGGGTGCCTCAGACATTGTCTCCAAAGTAGCACCGGTGTGCCGGCAATGGAGGGATGTAGCACATGGCAAGGAGCTCTGGGCTCTTGCCCGGCAACATCTGAGGCTCATAGATCAGTATGTGGTGCTGGAGAAAGTCGTGGAACGACGCTCCAAGGGCCGAATCTTTAAATGTCGAGCCTTAGGCTCTGGAGATGTCGTTCTCTTGCGTATGGTGGACTTGGAACTGACCAATGCTGGTCGAGATGATGGAATGCCCACCTCCTTTCTTCGTGAAGCAGCGTTGCTGTCAGAGCTTCGGCATCCAAATATCATCCGACATCATGGTGCAGAGATCCTTGACAAACGTGCAGTGATGTGTACGGAGTATGTGTTTGAGAGCTGGACCAATTGGTTCAAACGCCTTGAAAGCACACTTCCTTGCCAGCGCATGGAAGATATCCGGTGCAACTTTGCACAAATGTTGACTGGCTTGAATTACCTCCATCATCAAGGATTGATGCATCGGAATCTGAAGCCAGACAACATTTTTATTGATCAATCAGGAACTGTGAAGCTGGGTGACTTCACCACAACTCGTTTGTTGGACATTCCCTTCCAAGCTTACACTCCTGAAGATCCTAAAGAGAGAGATCGCTCAGGTCGGGAGATGCGACGTTTGTGGTATCGCTGTCCTGAAATGATTCTAAGGGAAGAGATCTATGGGCCCAAGGTGGACATGTGGTCAGTTGGATGTTTGTTTGTGGAAGCCGCGACTGGTCGACCACTCTTCCAGTCGGATTCGGAAATTGATCACTTGTTCCGAATCTTTCGATTGATAGGAACACCGACCTTAGCCACCTGGCCTGATGTGGTCAAGGCCAAGAATTTCTCACCCAAGTTTCCAGTGTACAAAGGCTTCAGCTTTGCACAGGTAGCTCGTGCAGAATGTCTTGGGCATTTTGAGGATCAACGATGCTTGCTGCAAGAAGCCCAGCCAGACCGTGAGGAGATGCTCCAGCAACTGATCCAAATTGCTCGTGTCGTGGGAGTGGAGGGCATGTTCTTATTGGACCGCTTAGTCACAACACCCCCTTTGTCACGAGCAGGCTGTGAAGAGACCCAGCAGATGCCATTCTTTGCAGAAAGAGCCTCAAAACAATCCTTGAATGATGTGACTGAGCGATGGCTTATAGGCCAAGCTCCAAACCTTGTGAGACCTGCACAGAGCTCGGAATGTCCAGATGCATCCTCTGAGAGCTCGAGTTCTGGTTGTCCACCCATGGCCATACCTTGCAGTTTGATCACTTCGCAGATGGTGTGGAACATCTTGAATGTGATGCTGGAGCAAGAAAGGAACCCACAAAACTTGTTTGCCACTTGGTCTTTGCCTCCAGGCTTTGATGCAAATTCTCGTGCAGTTCAAGTAGATTTCATCATTGGTTTGGCATCCGCCATGAATTTGAGAGACGGCACGGCTCATTTGGCCTGTGCTGTATTTGACAAATACCTGAGCCTTCAGGACAAGGCCGTTTCAGCGGATCAGATCAAAGTGGTTGCAGCCACATGTTTGAAGGTTTCAGATGTTTTTGGAGAACAGAGCAAGGAATATTACAAGCAGGAAAACTCAGTAGAATATGCTGAGGCTGCAGCGGGCAAGTCAATTACTCCCCTGCAGATGTTGAGTTGCGAAAAAGAGATCCTCCCGAAACTTGGTTTCAAGCTTCACCATCCTACGATCCGTTGGTTCTTGCAGTGCTATTTTGCCTATGCTAGGTTGTCAATGCGTGATGCCGTGGGGAAAACGGCTTCATTCATTGCAGATTTGATGCTGCTGGATTTCGAGCTGCTCTTGTACGCACCATCCATGAAAGCACAGTGCGCTGTGTTGATGGCCGCGTTCTTGGTGCAGCAGGAAGCTACGTCGCGTCACCCCAAGGACAAGGCAATGTTGAATGAGGACGGCAAAGTTCTTGGACCTTTGCAAGGACATCTTTCATGCTTAGATTACTGGGACCAGCACATCCGAGGCTCGGTTTGCAGGGCCAATTTGGCCGTGGATACATCCATGTGCCTGCAGGCTGTAGTTCGGATGCTTTCCGACAAACGGCGAGAATGGAAGAGTTTACAGCTGAATGCCGTTGAGACCAAGCATGTTCAGCTTGCCAGGGCGTTGGCATACCCAGATCGATTCCCTGTCTTCAAGCTGGTGCGCTACATCTTGCCAGACCACCAAAGAAGTTTAGTCCCAGAGTAGGCCTGAGTGCCAGCGCGCTGTGATGGCCTTAATTCAAAAATCAGATTGCGTAGCAACGAACAATTCCGCAAGGCACACAAAAGAGTCTGTGCCTGCGCAAATCGGGGAATGGTGAGTTGCTGGTAGTGACAGTGCTAGTCGTTTGTGGTTGTGGAATATGGCCTGGCAGCACAAGGACTGTGACTTCTACAAGCTGATGCTGCAAAGGCCATGAGTTCAACTAATACACGGGTACAGCCATTTGACAGAAGATTGAGAACCATTCACAAATTGATTCACTCTATCCATGTGAGCAGTGATCAAAAGTCTTATGAGATTTGTTGAAGATCAATTTCGCATTCTAAGTGCAGAATTTATCAAATTGGATCAAATTGGCATGAATCTTGATTTTCCTTTGACCATGTGACCATGCCAAGAAAATCATGAACATGTCTTGCCGCGTGATTGGACAGGCTGCATCACCAAGTGGGCGAGCTAAGCCATGAACTGTGCCGAAAACAACGCAGGGGTTGTGCCATGCAGGTGCCACTGCAAGGGTTGTGGGCTGTTGGATACTGTTGGAATGTCAATTGGAATGTGTTGGTTGTATTTTGGTTGTATTTGGTTGTGGTGTTCTCGGATACTGTTCTCAGTTTGCTCGGGTTGGTTTTTCCCATCGACGTTTTCGAACGTATCAACGCAGGCATCGTCGGCCTCGAACGCGGCAGCTCCACCGCGTCAAAAGAACCGGGGGGAACGACCATGGCAGTGGTGAATTTGTGGTTGGCAAGGGATACTCTCGATGCAAACATTGGAGAATGTTGCCTTGATTTGGAATGTTGTTTTTTTTTCAGAATCCAAGAGAACCACTCCTTCAACAGGCAGAGTTTTCCCGAAAACCCAAGAAGAGGCTGTTGTTGAACATCTTTCACCTCCAGTCCCAAGATGTCCCAAGACTAAATATACACAACAAATTCGTTCTTTTTGTGGCCTTCATTGGTGGAACAGTTGTAGTGTCTCTTGACCGGTACTTCCAAAAAAAGGACATGCGTTTTCATTGTACGTTTTTTAAAGAAGCGTTTCATTGAAGTTTGTCTCACCGGTGATGCAATGAGCCTCAAGCTTGATCCTCGGCACTTTTTGGTTAACATGGCGACAGAGGACCCCCGGCTGTCCTCAAAAGCGATTCTCAAGAAGGAAGACCTCTTTGGAGAATGGGAATGTAAGCAAAGATGGTTTTTAATCGTTTTTAATCAGTGTTTCTGGTGTTTTCTGGATGAACACATGCTTTCAGATCCAAAGGCTGAAGATGTTGACCTTTTCAATTTTCAGGAGCAGAAGCCCAGCGAGTTGACTCTGTAAGGTTCTCAGCAAATCAGGTAATTTTTCCGCTGTAGCAGATGCCTCCAATATGGGGGTTTCCTAAAATGGTGGTACGCCCAAATCATCCATTTTAATAGGGTTTTCCATTATAAACCATCAATTTTGGGGTACCCCTATTTTTGGAAACATCCATATTGAAACTGAAACCTGTCTCTTCCAAGAGATTTGTCAAGGTGAAGGTCTGACCTTCCCAAATAGTTCCTGGCCACACCTAGGAGCTTTTTCTGCAAGACAGGGCCACAGAAGCTGTCGTTTCCAGCGCAGCTCACCGGGGAGGAGTTGAAAGATCAGCTTCGAGAGCCCTTGGGTGTTTCAGCAGAAACCCCTTTGGCATTGACCTTTCAGAATGGGTACACACCTCAGTTATGCAGATGTGGCAGAATATGCAGATGTTTCTCCAGAAAAATATGCAGTCTTCAAAGAATCAAACAATGTTTGTATTTGTTGTTGTGGGATTTGTGTTATTGCGATGTTCTTTTCCATTTGGAAATCTTCTTCGGAATTTGGGTTTCGAAACTGTGAGAGGTTGAAACCATGAATCTCTGCCCCACGGGCCCAATGCACTGAGATCTCGAAACTCTGCCAAGAAGGTCTTGGAGGAGAAGCAGAGCCTGATTGAGCAGGGAGTTGAGGACCGGGCCTCCAGGCCTTTGTTTTTTTTGGGGGAAAATGAGGTGAGCTGAGGTGACTCTCCTGGTTGGCAAGTGACTAATTGGTAGTTTGGTAGTTTGGAATTCAGGATCCTTAAGGCAATTCGCATGATTCCAGACCAGAAAGCCAAAGTACAAAGTACAGATTATTACCTTTTGATGAGGGCATCTTGAGAAGCAAAATAGCCAGCATAGAAAGAGTTGTCCCCATTTTTATTTTTTTTGCGATGCATGAGCACCTTCACAAGTATACATTTGAACCAACGGAATCCTGCTGTGAAAATTAGGGTTCGGTGACACAAGGACGGTGCGTCGGTGACCGTGAAGATTGATGCTATGGAGGTAGCTTGATGGAAACAGATTCTGGACGTTGGTTCGTTTGAGTATTTTGCATCAAAAATGGTTTGTAAAGAACTCACGTCACTGCTCTCTACTAATATGTAATTACTTGGGGATCCCCCTCGATTCAGAAGAACTCCCAGGTCCGACCGGAGAATTCCTTCCTGCGGGAGTCCATTCGCAACAACGGGGGCAATAGCTACTCAGCTGCAAGTTGTTCGTAGCGAATCTTTGGGTGATCCTCAGCTTTGCTTGATGTTGAAAGGCTACTACTATGCTCATGCAAATGAAAAGGCCTGGAAGATTTTTTTTTGTCAAGCCAAGTGCTTGGAATTTTGCCAAAGAAAATGGTAGTTGCAGGATATCCTGCAGACAAAATTCTGCCTTGGAATGATGGTTTTTTGATTGACAGGAGTTACCCCCTGAGCTTCGATATGTCTATGGTGGCGACCCCATTAAGTTGGGATCCAACCAAGAAGGCCTGGAGATTCTTACAACCTTCGTAGTGACCATGTCTAAGTATTGTCCTGGTGTGTTTGTAGAATTTCTTGCCCTTGATTTTGGTGTCAGGAATGCTGTGCATTGAGTTCTGTAGTGGTTTCTTTGAAGTATACTCTATACTGTTTGCTACCTACCGCTGAATCACAGGCTATGTTTTGAAGGTGCGAGCACTCAGCCTTATCAACTTTTTCAAGATGCAAACAAATTCTTGTTGAATAGGAAAGAAGTTGGGGCTTTGTTTAGTTTTGTCAGGTTTTGGATGATTTCATTCCTTCCAGCAACATCACGGAGGTCTTTTTTCAGGAGAGGCACCTGGGTCCACTGAGGCACCTGCGCCCAAAGCCTTAACCCATTATTCATGGGCAGATGAGGCCCTGAAGAAGTGTTCCAACTTGGTGCATGCTTTTTTTTCGACAGAAAACCGCGGAGGGCGACTATGTTTGCATCTACGTGTCGGCTGAGGGAGAACCGGAGGCCAGCAAGCAAGTAAAGGAAAAAAACACGGCCATTTCTACCTGGGATAGTGCAAGCTTGCTATGTTTCATTCACATGTTTGATGATTAGGACATATATGAGGATATGTATATTACGTGTACAAATAGAAATACTTGTTGCCTTTCATATACTGTATTTGATACGACATGTATCGGATACGATGATACGATTTACTTGTTGCATTGAGGCGGTTGAAGCGGCAAAGGATGGAGATGTCAAGGTGCAGTTTGAGCTCAGATCTGCTGAGCTACGGATAAGCAAAGACTCCAAGGCTGGGGTCATGAAGTTGGTGGCTATGGTTGAACAAAACTCCCGTTGGATGGAGGAATTTTCTTGATTTGGATGAGAGAATATAGATGGAGATGGTCACCAATGGTCACCAACAAAAAATAAGTTGTCCCTAAAGTTTGCTATTTGACAATTCCCGCAAGATGAGGAAAACCATGGATTGTGCCATTTTCCTCAAAGTTTTCCCTACCATCAAGCTTTTTTTTGGGTTGCTTCCCATACATCCTCGGGATATCCACCTTGCTTCGATTTTTTTTTCAGGAATATGCGCTGAGCTTGCGTCAATTGGAGGGCGAAATCCTGCCCGAAGAGTCAAAACACCGAGTCAGTGCAGGAAAGAGGTGCCATGGAAAGTCGAAAGTTGGAGAGTTTCGTGGTGTGGTAGGGGGGCCCCATTCCACCTAAAGCCAATGGAAATGGAGTTCCAAATGTACCGTTTTTTTCGAATTTACTTCAAAAGTGCATCTTTTGGAAATCAAAAAGCCAAGACGGCAGGGTGACCTTGAAGATGAAAAAGAAGCGAAGTGTGAAGAACTCAGCTGTCAGCATGGCGGAAATTCCGAAACATTTGCAGCTTGGTGTTTTGGTGTACAGGTGACGTGGACTAGACTTCAGCAAAGCAAATAAACATCAGTGAGTGGGTGTCCAATGTTTCACCCAACAGGAGCACCAAACAAACTAAAATCATAGAGCCAAAGAGTTCAATTTCCATGCCTGGAATTGTAGGTGTTGCCTCCAAACATTCTGGGAAAAAGCATCGCAAGAAAGGACAGTATCAAGTATCAAGTGTCAAGTGTCAACCTTTAGCTGAAGATTCTATCCATGAAGTCGTGGATAAAGGCCAACTTGGAGCCTTTTCCACTGCATGCCTCCGGCCTGAGACCATCCACTGTGGTACATTGTGTGGAAAATGAAATGTTAATTAGCATTCGAAAAAATCCTAGATTGGAAGTTGGCATGTTGAAATACACTTTTTCATATCCTTATATACTGCATATATGTTTTTAATGTTATCGAATCATACTCTTCATTCTTGCTGATTCCTCCCACCAAAAACTCCCGGTTTTTTGCAGATCTGACACTTCCAACGACAACTGCAGTTGGATGGTCACCCAACGTGTACAGCGGCCAATAGTCATGGGCAATTGGGCGACCGCGTCCAATTCGGGCCGATGACCTCAAAGACAACCAACCGATCATCCGTCAAACAAAATGACAAGGACGGATCCAACCGAACGTATTCTGTTTGATTTGGAAGTCTAGAAAAACATTATGGGACTAGCAAAAACAGAATACGTTTGCTTCTTGTTGTTGTTGTTGTTGTTGTTGTTGTTGTTGTTGTTGTTGTTGTGGTAGGACATGTTTGAAATCAAAAAAACTTCTGCACAAAACAACAAAATCAAGGTGGCCCTGGCCTCAATCCATATTATGTTGTTGTGACCACTTGGCTTTGGCATCAAACATATAGCAAGCATACCAGAAGTGCAGGGTCTTAAACATTTAAATTTATGGAGAAACTCAAGGTTATAACTCTGAAAAATCTTATCAATCCTCAAGAAATTGTACATCCAAAGTACACCTATGTAGACATCAGCTTTCCAGCGCCATGAATCAAAAGCATGACTTGGATTTTTTCAAGAAAACATATATACAAAGCTCGGGATAAAACAAACACATCATTGCACCATGGCTCCCGTCCTCGAAGGGAAGGCACCAATTCCTGCTATTGCAACAACAGGCGCAGGAAAGGGGAAACGCCCCGGGAAAGTTACACTTCTAAACCCAAAGGGAAAAACCTGTTGCGAACTGAAGGATCTTCGAGCGAGGCATGGATCGCAGGCCAGGAATGGTTTTACGCATGGCATGGTTATTTTTCTATGCCAAGATTCAAGATGGGCTGAAAAATCTTTGGATGCTTACTTGATCTCCAGGTTTTTGGTCAAAAGCTTTTTCAGCAGGTTTATTCAGAGTTTTTGGAACGAAATATCAATCAGACGCTTTTTCTATCTCGGTCTCTTGGACCATTTTGTCTCAGCGCAGGCACTACTGGCTTGCTGCCAGCCCTCTTTGTGCTTGGGTGCCTGTGGCGATACAGAGGCAGTTGTACCGGGGGGGGAGTTGTTTTCTTTGACTCAAGAATCTCCAAAACTGGCATTCATTCAAGTCATCAGATCATGAAAAAAGTCACAATCCAGTAGAAAACAAGAAATCGTTTGCTTTCAGTTGGAAAAGGCAAGATTTTTTTTTCGGTTCCATGGATGTTCAATTCGCACCCCTTTCTGCGCTTGAAAAGGTGCAGAAAGCTGCTTAGATGTGGTCAAGGCGGAAGAAATATGGACTTGGAGGGGCGAGGTGTTAGTTAGTGCATCCCGCCTTCTACAGTCAATGAGCCCAAAAGATTTGAGAAGCAAGATGTGTTTTGGTGGGAAATGATTGCTCATGTCCAAGAGGCCCATGACAGAAATTATCAACTTCCATATTTTCGAGGTGGATGGTAGGAGCAGATCGAGTCGCCACACGAGTCATCTCTCCTTGGGTCCCAGGTCGTCCTGGTCATAGCATCAGCATTGAGCTTCCCAGTGACGTGCTTCATGGCTGGCAATGAAGGTATGGATCTAAGCGGGGGCCAAAACTGTTTGTTTGTTGTTGCTTTGTGCATAGTAAAAAGATGTATATAAAATATTAAAATCATATTTTATGGGGGTGGTATGCTTAAATACCAAATCACACCATGGTTACTGTCAAATTTGATATGAAGGCAACCTGGCTTGCCAGGCGGACTTGTTTGTGGCCTGAATGCTGGCATGGTGGATCCACTCGGTGCAAGCATCTTGGCGAATTCTTTGCTGTGGCACCACGATGGCCATATGTTGCTAGTGAGGTTCAGAGATGCTCTCCACAGGTGCATTTGGCAAGTTGGTTTGCTGGAAACGATTGAATTTCGACAGTACATCTGCAATTTACAATCTCTTCTAAAGACGTTTGGTATTTTTTCCGGTCCCTACTCCCTAAAAAATCTGCCTCGTCAATTTGCGACAAATTTGCGGCTATGCAAAAAGGCTTGGGTGTGTCTGGACATCTCCAGTTGCAAACGCATTTTGCACTCATGGCTCGGGAGACCCAGCATGGCCGTGTCATGCCATTCTTGACTTGACATCATCACCTGAGAAACAAAGGCATTGGCGTTCGTGTGGTGCTCGGCTGGAAGATGCTATAGTCACTGGCAGTTCAAGGTTTTCAAAGTTTAAGGCAGAACTTCAAGATCAAATCTTTCAAACTTAAAATTTGGAAAAGAATGAAGTTTGTTCGTTTCCAGAGACGGTTTTTTGAATGTCATGTTGTTTCTGTACAGATTCGTGTTTCCTCCCCATAATCATCCTGGAACCCAGGCATGGTGGTCTTCTGGAAGGCCTTTTACACCAGGCATCGGAAGTAATTTGTTCCTGCTTCTTTGGTCACCTTTTTCATCCTCAGAATGCTATGGCCATGTGCGGTCAAGGAACCCAAGTCACCCTCCCATGATTTCTAATAAGAAAGAATCCACTATGCAGATAGGATGGCGATTTTCTTTGCAATGAGCTTGGACCAACCTTGTCTATGATTGTTTCCAGAGAGCTGGTTCTACTTTGAACCCGGTATAACCCTGTGTGCTTGTGACAGAAAACCAAGAACCGCAATTTACCTCAAATGTGAGATGCTGTATGAATTGCTATGAATGGGGGGCCGATCGGCTGATTCATAGAGAAACTTGAGGTGACTTACCCAGCAGCCGGGATGCATTGCTCTGCCCAAATGACTGGCAGTGAAAAAGAAAGGCAACTGGAAAGATCAGTCTTTTGAGAACCACGGAAAAATCAACCATCCTGGGTTTGAGATGATCCAAACCTTGAAACTATCACTTTCCTCACATTTGGCAGCTGTTTAATCTTAATCTCAAGGTACATTAGCAAAAAACAAGCATGTGAACTGTGAACAGAACATCACGCAGCCAACTCTACTGCTAAATTTTTGGAGACCTTGACTCTATTATACGGCATCCCCCCAAAAAAAACACTGATTCACCGGCCTTGAAATTCGCCCCTGTCCTCAAGTGGACGTACGACACGTTCTCTTGACAGCTGCTCCATGTCAGCACAAAGGTGGGGAAGGGTGACGCACCACACGGTCACTTCAGGGCTCCAGATGGTCGAAACGTCAGGCTACCGTTGGAAGCTCCATGGGATCGCAGAACCGGCCTGTGTTGAGAAGATGAAGATGAAGAGCGGTGATACTCAATAGATTCGGATGGAACTTGAGCGATTTTTGATGTCATAAATATGTGAGTGATTTTGATAACATGAATAGAATCCAATTATGAAATTTTATGAAATACATACATCTATGATCTATGTATTATATTCATATATTACAATCATAAAAGAAAGGTCCCGGTGTTTCACCAAGTTCTAAAACGTCCAAAAAATGACGCGGGAGGCTTGGAGTTTCAAGATCAGCAAGCAATCGAGGTGCAATGAGTGTTGATGTGGAGGAAAAGTTCCAACTTTGTGACCTCTAAAAAAATCCACTGGAAACCGGTGAATTTAAGATGATTGATATATATGTTCTTGAAATATCTTGATGGATTCATGCTTTTGAATAGGAAACTTTGATGATTTTGAGGAAACAACTTTTGAGATTTGTTTACTTAGATTAGGTGTTTCAATATTTGGACATGAATTGTGTGACGAAGAAGAAGTGTCCTTGCACATAATTTTTGAGAGGGAGATTTTGTGTGCCCAAGAAATGACCAACAAGAATTATCCGTGATGTGTTTAAATTCGTTAGATTTAGAGTTACAATTTACCATGTCTATTTCCATGCCACAACTTTGGAGGCCTATTGCAGCGACCTCGACCGACTTCTATCCATGTTGGCTACTCAGCTGACATCCATTCAACTGGGAGCCTTATGGATCCAGTTGCTGGCAGGTCCAGCGATGGTCAGGCCTTTGCAGAGCATGTAGCGGCCATGGATCAACGCTTTCAGGAGGTGTGGTGGGTAGATGTATAACATCAGGCACACACAGTTGAGCAACACTGATAGTATACCATATGAGCCACGGAAAAAATTGTCTTCTTACTTTCCATTAAGGATCCTTATAAATAGTTTATTATATATAATCCCCACATAACTGGGTAGTACAATCCCCTATATATACCCTAAACAACCATGTTTTTTTCGTTGCTCATATACTCTGTACATCTATGTATTGAAAAATGTCCTGTTCCACCAGGCCTGGTTTACAGCCAAGTTTGGTGATCCCAATGCGGATCCCATGCAGGCCAGCTTCCCATGTGATGGTAAAATGTGAAGGGATTTGTTTGAAATTCACTCCAGGCCTTTCGGATACCACCAACTGCTGGTGTGGTGAATCCTCAACGAGCAGCACCTTCAAGTTCCATTAGTGCACAAGGGTCAGAGATTCTCCAGCGCCATGCTTCGTTGTTGGATGGGCGCTTTGCCAGGCTGGGGGAAAGCCTTTTTGGTGAATCGGCCCCAAACATCACAGCATCTCACTGAAGCTGGAGGCATGCAATGCCTGCAGCTGCACCAACCCGAGACATAGCTTTCCCACCTCGAGATGGAGGATCAGGTGGGGCCTCTCCCAGGCTGCTGCATTCAGGGCGAAACAATCCATCCATCCCGAGTTTCTGCAACGAGGAGCCTTCACCCGAAATTTGGCCTCAGCGGCTGGACCCTCCCGCCGTGACCTTGGAACATGAGACCACCTGTTGTAGACATAAATAAAAAAACTCTTCTTGATAGTGCAGGGGTATTCTTGAGGCATTTTTTGTTCGAAACAAACAAAGCAAGTCAATTACCCAGGATATTTTTGGGTGTTTGAAAGAAGTGTTGCAGCTGTCTTGAAAGCCGTCTTTTTAGCAGATGTCTGGAACCTTTCAACGCTGAAAACTCGTTTTTCAAGGCTATGCAAATCAAGCAGCATCTCCAAGAATTGGAAGACAGGCCTCAATGGGGTCACGTGAGGAGTTCTTACGGTCGCGCTGCAACTACTGTGGTGTGCCACAAGCGCAAGATCTCCCTTTCTGTGGTCATTGTGGCCACCAAGCGGAGGCGAGGTGTTTGAGGATTCATCGGTAAAGGTATTTTAGAGAGATAAAAATTGGTTTTTAGAGTCACAACATGAATCTCGAAACTTCCATGCAATGTCAATCACTTCAAAACCATGAAGTGCACAGGCTGGATATGATATTATGTTATAGCAACAAACTTAGCAAGCAGCAGCATTGCAAACACACCTGAACCATTTCATGCATCAATTGCATTCCCTGCTGTCTCCAATCTTTACCTGCAGACCGCTGACTGGCGTTCCCCTTATCCTAGGCTGGAAATAGCAGTGTTGGTGTGCCATGTGAGCATCCTCCATATCGGATGATGAGGTTCTGAAGGTATGTAGAATCTTCAACTTTACCAACAAAAAGGGCACCTATATTGAATCAGAGCACCAACATATTATTTGCCATGCTGGAATGAAGCTCTGATAGTTGATAGGCCTCCACCTCCACGCATTTGAGAGTGCGGTCGTGCGGGATCCCGTGTGGGAACTTTTTCTGTGATCCCAAAGTTGTTTTATATCATCCTTTCTACTAGGATTAGGGGATGTGAAAGTCACATTTTCTTGTCACATATGTTTGTCAAATTCCTAAGGTTTGTGAAAAGTGGTCCAAAGGGGGCCCGGTTTCGCCCCTAATTCGGTGCATGGGACCTTTCTGGGGGTATGTTCGTTTGGAGTTCACGGGCAAAAATGGCGAAGTGATGGCACACAAAAACTAAGATTGGACAGTTTTTCACTTTTCACCGCTGTTGGCCATAGGAATTGAGGCTTGTTTTTACCACCTCATCTTTTGTTTGGGGCTCAAGACTCGGGCACGATACTGGCCCCGAGCCACGCATGCAAAGGCAGGGTGAGAAAGTCTTGCCAGCTTTTCTTGGAAGTCTTTCCAGAAACTTCAGAGACAGGGTGCATCTCAAAGTTTGTTTAATTCTTTTTTGTTGACCATCAATTCTCCACTTTGTCTAGTTGAAACTTGGCACTAGGCCATGGCACGGGGAGCCTTTGCTGCCTCCTGGGATGGTCAGGATGCCCATGTGTTGGCCCTTTTTTGTACGGAGTTTTTGTAGTTAGTGATGTCAACCTGATGCTTGTTCTGAGTGCTTGCAGCTGGTTTGCATGGGATCAAGTCCGTTAGCCTCAATCGTTGAGGCACCGACTTTCCTGTCTTGGATGTGAGGCCAGAAACTGGAATGGTTATCTCTTTCCAACACGGTTGTCAGGGTAAGTACCCATCATATGCACCAAAAAACATGTTTTACATACTCTTAATTACTCTTTTTTGGGACTGTGTCTTTAACACTAAAAGACGTGAATCATCTCCAATATATACACATACAGTATATGATTCCTTATTTGACAACAGTAGTGTCCGGCAACAGTGTAATCAGCAGTGGGCATGAGTCGATATGACTGACTGACCTTTCAATGGCTGGATGATTGCAGCCCTGAAAATCCAAATAGTGAGGTATAGTTATAGTCTAGTTATAGTCTAGTTATAGTCTAGTTATAGTCTAGTTATAGTCATAGTTGAATATTTTTGACTTCAAACACCCGCAACATGGTCCTAAATCCGTGTTTGAAATTATTGATACCAACATCTGACAGGCTGAAAAATGCCTTGCGAGACTTGGATGATGCAGGGGGTCCTAAAAACAGCGATGCTGTGGGTTGTCCAATGTTTTTTTTTATCCGACACACATATGGGTGTTTCCAAAAATAGGGTACCCCAAAATGGATGGTTTATAATGGAAAACCCTATTAAAATGGATGATTTGGAGGTACCACAATTTTCGGAAACATCCATATGTCAGCGTTGGATTTCCAGCGCTGTTTCCAAATGGAGATGAGGTAATGACGATGCCGCGACCACGATCGTAAGATGCTTAGACGCGAAAACTTCTTGCGAACAGCTATATAAGGCAGCTGAAAAGGAACAACGGCTAGCCACTACTGGGCCACTAGCAGCCCTAAAAGCAGGAGCTATATAGTAACATAGTAGGAAACCTTAAAATGGTGTTTTTTTCAACCATGGGAATTGTTTCATCAACTTTGCAGGTGAAATTCTAGTTGACAAAGTTAATCAATTAACAACGCTGTTGGCAATGCTAAGCCGCCAATGCGACAACGATTGGTTGGGCGATGCTGGTCTGCCAGCCTGGAATTTTTGTTGGGAAGTCAAGGTGATACATGAAATCGTTTCATATTCCTGGGTCTCCAAGCTCAGGTGTTTTTGTTTCAACTGACAACTGGAGTCGTATTGCAAAATTGATGTTAGAATACTATCAGTGCTAGAGGATCTTACATCTTTGATATCCAGTCCATCTGACAGAAGGAAGCTAATATTTGTGTGGAGCTCACAATGCAACTGGAAGAAGTGAGGAATCATGAAGTGAATTGGACGCCAGGTCCGCTAGGCCCTCGGAGGCGGCAGGAAATTGGTAGCTTGGATCCACTTTATGATGTAAATGATGGAGGAGTAGATTTTACAGATTGCCTGAAACCTTGAGTTTATCAGGATATGAACTTGAAGACTTTGACTTGTTGTTTTGCTGGGTTTGCCAGTGCTCCACTGAACGACAAAAGGTACCGCATTTCTCAGTTCTGACAGAAAGACATCTTTCCAATGGCAGCAACAACCGCAAGGCTCGCTTTGCATGGGGTAAGTTGAGCAGTGGCTGTTGCAAGCAAACTTGGATCACCAGAGGCGGCTATCAACAGCCCCCACCACAAGGAGGTTATCAAGGCGGTTATCAACAACCTCCACCACAAGGTACTGGATGGAGTGAAGGTTTGTGGAGGTACAGTCAGGTGATGGTTTGCAAGGCTCAAGTCATCTCAGATGTTTAGTTTTTATCTTAGAAGCCAGGTGGATATCAACAGCCGCCACAGGGCTATCAACAGCCGCAGCAGGGCTATCAACAGCCGCAGCAGGGCTATCAACAGCCACAGGGAGCGCCTCCACCACCAGGTTATGGTCCGCCAGGCCCGCCTGGGCAGCAGCCCTATCCACCTCAAGGTCCCGGTGGATATCAACAGCAGCCAGGACCGAGTTTGGCTGCATAGATGACTTTGGTCGTAGAGTTGTCGTCACTATCCCAGGATACAATCAAGGCCAGCCAGGACAACCAGGTTGGGGAACCGACCTTGGTGATTTCTGTTTCAGATTTTCCTCGAAATCCCCTTGGCTCCAAGATAGATTCCAATATTTCAGCCAGACTTGAAAACAACAACTTGGCTACAGGTTACCAGGGAGCCCCAGGGGCAAAAGGTGCACCTTTCACGCAGCTGGGCTACTCAGAGTTGCTTAGAAATCAGCCACGAAAAGATGTGATCATATTGCGGATTGATTTGGAAACATGCCAAATGGCAGGTGAAAGCACTTTGATATCTGTTGCGTTGCTAAGGTCGCCTTCTGCGAAGTCGAAAGCGGCGCTTATCGCAGGAGGGTTGTCAAGAAGCACGTAGAAACATCCATCCAGGGTCCAATTGCACCTGGCAAGGAATCATGTCACCATTTGGCATTGGTATCGGCCTTGTGGGCCTATATTTCTATTGCAGGACCCTCGTTGCTGATGTTGGATTTGCATGCCATTACGGACACGACTTGTACTTGGCAGTAAACAGGAGGAAGAAAAATGAAGTGGAAACAACCACAGTAGTCAAAGGAAAGGAAGATTTATATAGGGAAAAAGTGTTGAGAGGAAATAGGATGACTGAGTCTAGAAGAAGGGGAAGGAGAACGGACAGAAGCAGAAAGAAGAAGAAGAAGAAGAAGAGGAAGAGGAAGAGGAAGAGGAAGAGGAATAAGGAATGGAATAAGGAATAAGGAATAAAGAATAAGGAATATAATAAGAATAGTGTTAAGCTATCCTGAAAAGTGTCTCAGCCAGCGGTTCAGACGGGGTACATCAAATCCTCATTTTTTGAGTAGCATCAGCGCAACCAAGAATAGACGTTGGACAAGTAGTGGTATTCACTCATTGTTTCAAAGCTGATTATTGGAGTTTCTTTACAATTGGGTACTGAACTTACACCCCTGAGTTCACTAACATGATTGGCTGGAAAATCCCCAGTTTTTTAATAGGAGTCATACATTGACTCATTCATGGTGGGTCTTCCAGCCAGACATGTTAGTTTTCGGAAAAGGGGGCCTATTAGTTGCGCACTGAGATGTGGCAGGAAACCAGCCCCACCAGGGGGCGGCGGAGGAGATGCTGCTAGTGATATTGAGGCCGGGAATAGCAGGGCCTTGGGATGCAGAACTCCCGATTCTGGTGTTCTTAATCGTATATCATGATAGTTCATGTCCCCTCAGTGAGATTTTGTCAACTCATGTTTTTGTTCGGGATGTTGATGGATTGATTGCAAATGAATTTGTGTGAAAATTGCCCCCCAGTTTTTTCAAAGCCAAGCACTCAATTGCAAGAAACCTATCCGGCCAGGATAGTGACATGGAAGATGAGGGATCAGGCTCTGAGAAAAGCTAGCCACAGACAATGTGCTGTGGTGGGAACATCCACCAGCTTGATGACGTCACTTCTGGAAGCGCCTTTTTGTTGTTGTTCCAACAGCATGGATGGACATCCAAAGCATCCAAACTCTGGAAAATTCCAGGGATGATCTTTGCCAGGCATTTGAGCAGGGATGTGAAATATCAATGTTCAGTAGCAGGATTGGGATAGTTTGTCTCTTCCGAGTGCCTGGTGACTAGGGAAATCAGTTATGTTGTATTCCTTGGTTCCCCTCAAGATTGCATTACCTGCAGCAATAAAAAGGTGGTACCTGGCTCCAATGTGTGTGTGCGAGAGCTGGTGATAGATGAGTTCAATCACCAAAGGGGATTTATCACGTGCTTTCAATGCTTTTGAAGGACTTGAAGTTGTCTTGTTTTCTCATGCTCTAAGTTTTTTCGGATGTCTCTTTTTTCGCCGGATCTCAAGGGTTTTGCGTCGGTTTTTCTCTTTTCTCACTCCAACCCACAGTTATGAAGTTTCCAGTTGACACCGGTCACATTGCCATTCATGAACTCTCCAACCAAGATGTGGCTAAATCCAATTGGTTGGCGTGCCATGAAACTTCTTTAGGGTAAAACCATGTTTACTTGAATCAACTTGAAATCAAGCAAGGAGGCCTCATGAAACCATAGGTCTCCAGTCCGTTACCTTAGTTGAGCCAATGGATCAAGCAGCCGTCGAGCCGTCCAGCCGGGCCAACCTTGATCATGACTGTCGACTGGGCGGGCTCTGGGGTGAACTGCTGATGATTTTGAAGTGGCAAAGTGCCCGTCTTTCCAATGTTTTTTTCCTTCCATTTTTTTGATTGTGTGCCGATGTTATCTCATTGGATGTCTTGGTACGGAGAATTCGATGTTTTTTTTCTTTGAGTCAACTTGGAGACATGACTCATGACATGATTCGATCCCATTAAAAAAGGACCGTTTCTCCAGTCGTCTTAGAGACGAAATGCGCCAGGAAACTTTCGATGAACGAGCTTCCAAAGCTCCACATCTCACATCAACTGCTGAGGCAGTTGACTGTGAGGCGAGAGATGCTTGTCCAAGAAGATCCCATAGCATCATAATTCGTTGTTGTGTTGTTGTTTCAAAGGTAGTGATTCCAACATACCGCCGCTGGAGATCAACACAGGAGGTGCTTTTTGCTGAATTTGATGGATCTGTTTTTTTTTTTGAATCTTGAAAAAGCATAGCCTCATGAGCATTTCTTTGAGGTGACAAAGAAGAAACGCTTCAAAGATTCCAGCCAACCTTTCATTTTGGACCATACTCTTGGATTTCTATCAAGGCCCCCTTTTTTTTGCATTGCAAGTCGTGTTTTTTTTGTTTAATTTGCTTGGCAGCCGTTGTTGTGTCTGTCTCAGCACTGTCAGGGAAGGTGTGCCTAAGGAGCGGGTGACTCTATTTGTGGCCAATGAGGAAGAAATGACTGAGTACCGTAAAGCTCTTGAGGCCACGTGTCGCCATATGATGTTTCAGTCACAACGGTCATGCTCAGCATCCGTAAAATCCCGAAGAGGATGGGATGACTATCCCCCTCCTGTTGAAAAAATGACAGGGCTCGGAATGGTCCGACGTGCGGATTCAAGTGTCTGTTCCTGGTGTGCGCGACAGCCGCCTCTTTGGCTGAATTTGAAGAAAACCTCAATGCAACAGTACTTGGACCAAAGTGTTGCTTTTTGCACTGAGTCGAGTGGTAACATAGACATAAACTGTGTTTAGAGCTCTTGAAGGCAATTTCATCTACAAATTCTTTCCAGCAGACACCTATGTGGTGAGTTTGGATGATGATATGGAAGGCATCACGTGCTTTGGTTGCAGAGATGAAGACATGTGACTATGGTGGTTGCGCTTTATGTCCATGGCAGTCAGCAAACATGTAAAATTTTGTGCCATTTTGTGCCATTCGAGGTGGAAAGTTCGAGAAGGTGGAACGTCATCGTGTTGTGTGGATCTGCCGTCAGGAAACTTTGTGAAGATCATCAATGATGCATATCAGAGGATGAAGGAGCTTACTTTCCGCCCTGTTTTTTTTGAAATGTAAAGGGATGCAGCAAAGTTCCAAACCTCCTTGGGAATGATCTTTTCAAATTTTCAGGAGACAGGTGCCTTCCTTTGGGGTTTGAGCACATCTCAAAATCCACGTTTTCTAGGAATCTTGGCTTGCAAACCAAAAACTCTGCCACCTGTTTTTTTGTTGAGTGCTTGGAAAAACTTCGAACTTCCCCGAAGACTCCCGAGTCTTGGATGACGTGTCGACACGAAATGGCTTGGTGAATGGGTGCCCCGGAAGGTCCAAGGGTTTGTTGGAATCCACTTGGCCCATTTGCGATGGATTGCATGTTGAGACTCAACTGAGTCCCTTGAAAAAACAAGTGAACGTCTGAAGCCTTGAAACCATGGTCACTACAGGTACTTACATGGCTTTATTTGTCGACCCGAGAAAGCACCAGATCTGTTGCGGAGGCTTCCAGACTCTGTGGAGGTGCCAACGCTCCAAGTAATCTTACTTTTATATACTTTTATGATATATTTGTGTATGCAAAAGAGTTATGTTTGTCAGAGTTTGTCAGATCTTTCAAGATTGCGATTGGCCCCAGGATGCCGAGTTTTCAGTGAGGCACTTTGCCAAGGAGTGGGGAGGTTTTTTTTTTGTTTGCGAGGCATGTGGCATGCGTCAAAAAGCAAGCATGGACGGACAACAACAGCGTGCTACAAGCTGCAATCGTATCTTTTTACATGACTTTTCGTTGAAGAGATGCAAAGTGACCTTTGATTCGATAAAGTCTTCACACCTGTTAGGACAAAGTCGTGCTGCGTTACAGAATGTATGCAGGACGGAGCATGGTTGCCAACAGAAGCTATCAGAACTGTGGTTGCAATTGCATCTTCTGCGATTGTGTTGACAGGTGTGACTTCTCCCTACACCAACAGTGGTGGGCTTCAGAGCAAGTTTCATGCGGGTACTGGCAGCATCCGCAAGTCTGAGGAGATGTGTGAATGTGTACTAATGTACTGGATGCTTTCGGTGCCATCATGAGTGAGTTCTAACTATAAGTTGAGGGCTGAGCAAAAAAGCATGTCGTTGTTTCTGGCGTTGATAGCTTGCTAAGATCATCTCCGTAACCTATACAATATGTTTTTAAACTACATTAGTTTGACTCAAAGATGCAGGTTTCACATTTGACAGCAGCGACAGTTCAATAATTCTGCCAAAGACCAGGAGTGGTGTGGTGCACAGCAATTGCATGAGCTCTTTCCTACGCTCATCGCAGCCCCCAGTAGCATGTTGGCAAGAAGTGAAGGAGTGCAGCAGCCGAAATTGCAGAACGTACAAAAGGAGAAATACCGTCAAGGAACACAGTAGCGAGTAAGCAACACGTGCGAATTGTATCAACTTGATTCAACTTGTTCAGTCTTAAGGTGACAGCCAGACATGTCGACAGTATGCAACAGAGGTGTGGCGGTCCAGTGTCCATCATTTCAACGGCTCCATCATTCCGATTCCTCTTTTTTAATGCATGCTTGGTTGGGAAGGTTCGTTTTATCAGTCAAACGAGCCTTGGCATCAAAGCGTTGGGAAGCTCAACGGAACTCTGCGACTGTGTTTTTCACTGCGAGTTACCAGCGGGGAACGCTGGTGATGTCAGCTCCCGAAGGCGGAGGTTTGCAGTACGTAGACTTCAAGGACTTTGCAGGTTCATGCTTCCGCAGCTGAAGGCACCAAAAAACCTTGGTCCTTGGTGTTTCTGTGAAGTGATGTGGAAATTTGGTGATAGAAAATACGGATGTTTGGAATTCCAAAACGTGGTCCACGCATGTCATGATGCATTGGTTTTTTGCATCGTGTTGCTAAATTGAGCGATCAACAAACCAGTAGTAATTTGCTATTGGAGCGATCTTATTCAAGTAATTGGAGGTGTGTTGCCCTCTTGATACATCCATGAAACCAGCGGCAGATTGGCAGGGAAAGCAGGGAAAGGGAAAAGGTAAGAGTGAAAAGAGAAAGACCCCTCTGGCTGCCTTGGCGAGACTCAAGGCGGTTGCAGCATGCTTGTTGCTGCAAGAAGTTTGGTAGTTTCCATGTCAGTTTGCATTTGTGTTTGTTGTTGTTGTTGTCGTTGTCGTTGTCGTTGTCGTTGTCGCTTTGTGGAGGCTTTGCTGCTGCTGCTGCTGTTGCTGTTGTTGTTGTGTTTGTGCTTGTGGTTGTTGTTGTACAGTAGTAGTAGTAGTAGTAGTAGTAGTAGTAGTAGTAGTAGTAGTAGTAGTAGTAGTAGTAGTAGTAGTAGTAGTAGTAGTAGTAGTAGTAGTGAAAGTAGTGGTAGTAGTAGTAGTAGTAGCAGTGGTAGCAGTGGTAGCAGTGGTAGCAGTGGTAGCAGTGGTAGCAGTAGTAGCAGTAGTAGCAGTAGTAGCAGTAGTAGCAGTAGTAGCAGTAGTAGCAGTAGTAGTAGTAGCAGTAGTAGCAGTAGTAGCAGTAGCAGTGGTGGTAGTAGTAGTAGTAGTAGTAGTAGTTGTAGTAGTTGTTGTTGTTGTTGTTGCTGTTGCTGTTGCTGTTGCTGTTGCTGTTGCTGTTGCTGTTGCTGTTGTTGTTGTTGTTGTTGTTGTTGTTGTTGTTGTTGTTGTTGTGGTTGTGGTTGTGGTTGTGGTTGTGGCCGTGGTCGTCGTTTTCTTTTTCTCAAGGCTTTTGCAATCAGGAAGAAGCCCAAAAAGGAGCTGGATTCTTAGCGTTTTCA
This sequence comes from Breviolum minutum Mf 1.05b.01, assembly GCA_000507305.1. Classification (NCBI taxonomy): domain Eukaryota; class Dinophyceae; order Suessiales; family Symbiodiniaceae; genus Breviolum; species Breviolum minutum. The sequence goes on from DF240759.1 coordinate 52,060, forward strand.
ACTTCAAGGTTTCCTCATTTTCGGCATTTGAGTTTTCCTCGCCAGGTTGCCAAAATCTGCAGAAAAATCTGAGAGGACTGATGATGGCGTTTGACTGTTGATACAAAAAAGTCAAGAGTAATGAGGCCAAGTTGTTGTTGTCGACTTGAACCTGACAGCACCATTGCATGACTTACATGACTTCTGTAAAAAGGCATCTAATTTGCATATGGTGAATAAGGTCTAGTGGATATGAAGGGGCCAGCCATTTGGGCCAGAAAATGCCCTATCATTTTAGGAAATTTTGCCGTGGGTCAAGATCCTTGGATCCTATGGATAGCCCCCGGTTCAGGATCAAGGGAAAACCACAGGCTGAGCGGCCCTTGCCATTGCTTGGGGATGTGTCTTGGATGACAACCGTGGAAAGCCGGAGAGGGATGAAGCAGGTCATGACATTTTTGTTGGCAAAGATGCTGAAATCATCCAGCAATCAAATAAACTAAATGAAAAAGTTGAGTTGATTGGATGAACAAAAGTGGAGATTCGTGTTCCAATTCATTGAAGCTGAAACATCAAAAACGGTTCTTCTAGTCTTCAAGGACCGGATTCGATTTGCTGCCAACCCAAAGAAGAAAGGAACAGATGCACATCAACGCTCCTCATTCGCAATTCTTTTGAGATCCTGTTTGTTTGTTGTTTTTTTAAGGCCACCTGAATCACACCATTCTTCGATTGGGAAAGAAATTACAACCGAGGCTATGCTAAATATTGTCGAGCAAAAAAGGTGAAGGATCTTGCAACTTTGGGATGCAAGATTCATGGCTTGGTTGAGTATGTGAGTATGTGCTTTTTTTTGTTGGAAGCTTTGATGGATCCTTTCAAAGGCTTTGAGGGTGCTTGTGGTTCGATTTAGATGTGAATTGTTCGTGAGCTGTGTGTTTGAAACTTCTAAGGAACATTGACCTTCGGTATGATATGAAAGGTGGATACCTGAAAGTTGTGACCTGGCTACAAGTGTGAGACAGACCCCCCGGTGCAATCTGAGGTTGTTGGGAACAAGTCATAGGTGAAAATCTTTGAGGTTGAACTGGAAACTCGCCCTGCCAGCAGCGAGTGTGTGGTTTTGCACTCAGATTTTTGCAACGAGCCACAGAAAAGCACAGCCGGTGAATGTGAACTCACTCAAGTCAGTTACTCAAGCTCAGTCTTGGCATTCAGCATCTCAAGAAGAGTTCTTGACTAGGTGGAAGATGATGCTCCTTCCGACATGCCAAGCATTTCTGGTAGGGCTCGTTCAGTTCCAGTTCGACTCGCTGAGGTGCTACCTTTCACATCTTCTTTCAAAGAATTTGACAAAAAACCCTTCAATTCATTTCACGAAATGGATGACAAGAAAAGTCAACTAGTCAAGGTTTCTTTCACATATCATTAATTGTTGCTTAGGGTTTGGTGATTTTTTGGCAGGCCACTGGGAAGCATCCAGGGCTTTATCTCAGCAAGGAGACTTTGCTTCCCCTGTTGAACCGCTGTCCAGCGCTGAAAGCTACAGCCTTAATATGGAAATGTTCATGTCGTCCAACTAAGGAGACAGGGATGACGACTAAGAGGTTGTACCTAGAACCTCTATGGAATGTTAGAAACTCACAGTTGATTGAGATCCTCACAGACTGAACATCTCAAAGAAAATCCAATGGCGCTTCGATGTACCTGAGGGAAGCTGGTCGCTATGTGCAGCCAAAGCAGGGCCACTGTCAAAGGCGATGAATTTTAGTGGGGGAGTTTTTTGCGGCCACTTATGGAAGTCAGATCCCTACCGACCGTCGTTGTCAGGTTTCACTGCCTTGCTTTCGAATCCTATTGCACTGGACAAAGACCAGTACCTTGGATTGCATCAAGACCGGAATTTTCAGACCACAGCACTTTTTTTCGGCAGGGAAACGTCACGACGATTTGTTTGTTTGTTTGTTTCTTTTTTTGACTCTTTTTTTGTTTCTTTTGTTTGTTTGTTTATATTTGTTTGTTTCACATGCAATATTACATAAATCATGAAGCTGTCGTTGTAAGTCCGCCCGAACATTAATTCAACCATCAAGAGGTGCCACCACAACCACATACAACCACAACAGGATACTGTATTTATTTGGAACTATAGGCCCACACTCACTCCGAGTAATATGCACCTGCACCTGGCGTGTGCACTTCCGAGGAATTGCATGGACACTTTGACCTAGTAACAATGAGCATGTGCTTCAACATACGACTACCTACGCATAAGCTTTTCACCTCCTAAAAATAACAATGCCTAGATGCAACTTGGAAAACCGGTTAACACGGCAAGGTCGTTTGATCTTCGCCCACCATGCTGCTGCAGAGCTTCTACAAGCTCTACAAAGCCTTGGTGCCATGGGAACTGCAGAACGCACCTCGGTGTGCCCTTAGCGCTGCAGTGCTGTGCAAGCTTGATGAGTTTGGTATTTCCATTGCCATCTGGCTCCTGAAGTAGAGAAGTAACCTAGGTCTTCGTGAACGGATGAACAAGCAGGAGATAAAGTTCAATGTGATGCTTCTCGACGGAATGATTTGAACCTCAAGACTTGTGTCGTTGGGTGGTGAAATTCTGAAAAGTGGATTCATATGATGACTGCAGGTCCGCCGAGGGTCCACCAGCGGAAGAGTTTCCTGCTCTTGACATAGGTGTGAAACAGACGGAGTTGTTGCTTGTGGCGGCACACCTGAGCTGTGGCGTTATCTTGAATAGATCTTCTGATTTTGCGCCAATTTGTCATCATTCCTGTGATAATGCTAGTGACGTGTTGATTGGCACGTTCTGTACAAGATCAAATCTGAAAGCAATATATACCGTTAAAAAGTAGTGCGCGGACAAGCCGGGGCGGAAGTTGCAGGGGGTATGGTGAATATAATTCAGACAAATAATTTGCCTATAAAATTGTTGGAAAAGAAAACGAGAGGAAGAAGAAGGAGAAAAACTGCAAGAACAACATCCACAGCATCCACAGTCCCCCGCACTCTACTAAATCGTCGACAACCCCTCAAAGGGCACTGCCGCAAGCAAATGCAGACTGTGACAATTCAAGCTACGCATCCACGACAGCCACTGCAGCACGCAAATGCAGACAGTGCCGTATGACAAGACACATGACGGATTCATCGCTGGTTCCTCAGTGTTGAATCATGCGTGTGTGCATAATTTTGTTCTGTAGGAAACCTGGTGCGTATCCTTTCTCTTTCACAATATCCATGTCTCCATGTCTTTTTCGATACCCATGTTCAGCAAGGGTGGCATAAATCAAACACCTGTCAGAGATTTGGTGGTGTACACACTCGTGCAAAGAACAAATTTCGAAAGATGCATGTGCCCCAAACCCCAAAGACCAGTTTGGAGCGACAAAATGTAATGGAGCCTGTGTGCTGTGCGCATGCATGTTTCGTTTCAACCTTCAATGAAAAGAGACAACATCAAATGTCCACTCCAAGCCTTAAGATGCAAAACGCAATTAGACTGGGAAGCCGGGTTGCAAGACGCGAAAGATTGCAGCATTGAATTGTAGAGAATCTAGCAGACACAGCGATGACACTTTCATGACCTACAATGTAATTCAATGCAAGTCACGAAAGAGTGACGAATTCATTGCGCAATGAAACATGCAACAGCAGCAGAAGGCTAATCTCTGAACATGCAGCCATTCTGCCAGGTCACAATTTGAGCGAAAGATCAGCCAACTGCTTCTGCCAACAACAAGACGATTCGACCAACCATAATCCGATAATCCGACCATGCTCCGAACATGAAACAGACACTCCTCAACCCGTCCTTTGGCAGAAGTGAAAAGATCTGAATTTCGAAATGCATTTTCTATGGAATTTTATATGGAAGCAGCGTTTCGTGCTCCGGCTATCAGGCAGCTTAAGATCTGAAAACCCACGAATTCTGTGCGAGACTTCTGCAAGTACTGCTGCTGCTACTTTCTAGTGCTATTGCTGCTGCTGCCTACTGCTACTGGCTACTCTGTTGGCTACTGCTACTTGATGTAAGGCTGGACAAGAGTGGGCTGCTACTGTTAGCTACTCTACTCTCAGCCACTCCACTCTAAGCCACTTAATTTTCCAGGTCAACAAAAGTTCATTTATCGGAAGTTTTCCAACTAAACTTCAGATAAATCATATTCTATTAGAGTCTATCTTCCTAAAACAAAATGGCATTTCCATACCGGTTTCCCAGACGTCTGTTTCATGCAGGCAAAACGCCTACAGAATCCAAGACCCGAAAGCGGAAACGTCCAACTCTGCCAAGCTCGCGACGCCTCAGTTTCAGCATCACAGCCACGGCGAAGGATACGGTGAAGGAAAGTGTTGCTTTACCTGGAGAAAAAGATGAAAAGAACTCGCCTTCCATACATTGGAGTGGCGAAACATCGCTTTCCGAAGCGCCATTGGGTGTGACCACCAAGTCTTTGAAGGAAGATGCCAACCGACAGAATGAGGAGTCAAGCCAAGCGAAAATGGAGCATGAGCCTATGAGCACCTCCGAAACTGCAAGCATGGACATTCCAGTGCAGGAGAATCCAAGCGAACAAGAGAAGACCAATCTAGCAGAGAGTGGGACAAAGATCCAGCCTGAGGAACATGTTCCTAGGTTTGCATTTCAGTCGATTTTCTTCTTCAAGATTTGAGCTTTAGACATCTTTAGACTTTAAACTCTACGTTGTGCTTCGTGGAGGGGCTCTGTGTACTTTTATTTGCTTGTTGAGGTCACTCTTGTCCTTGGAAACCAGCGGCATCGACAAAAGAACTTGCGATCCATGTTTGCGAGCCGGAGCGGAGGCTCATAAATGCCAAAGGTCTCGATTGCCTTGATGTACAGACTTGTAAGCTGAGAGTAGGCTGAGCAAATGCCAGCAACTTTTTCTGGTGAATGCCACGCAGTTTTTATAGTGGCTTTACTTTTTGGGGTTTGGAGAAGAAGGGGAGTGTTTTCTCCATGGTCTTGGCAGCACCTCCTTTGGGGTAAGCATCCCGCAAAGGGTTTGGTGACAGATCACCAAAAGGGCGCTGAAGGGGGAAGAAAAGAACCACAGCATCGAAGTCATCGAAAGCAATTTGCCCAACATTGAGGTGACATGTTGTGTTCTATGTATAGAGATGTACAGTAAAAAGGATTTGCTGTTACTTCAATGTTGTTCACTGGATCTTCTATGCAGCTCTCAGTATCAATGGTTCAGAGTTGCATGAATTCCGATCCATGCCTTTCTTATCTTCTTGAATTTTCAATGTTTTGCCGCTCTAAACTGCAGCTACTGGTAAGAGAGGTTTAGAGTAGATTTAGAGAGGTTTAGAGTAGATTTAGAGAGGTTTAGAGTGGATTTAGAGAGGTTTAGAGTGGTTTAGAGTAGAGTTGGAGAGGTTTAGCGTGATTTAAAATAGAAATAGAGAGATTTATATAGAACGAGAATTATACTCCAAATTCCTATCATGGGTTAAAATATGTTTTATATTGTATATATTATATTTATTATTTTAATTAAGATTTAATAATATTTAAAAATATATTAGATAAATTATGGTTAATGGGATGTATTATTGTTGGGAGATTTAAAATTCTATTTTTTTAATATAATTATAATAATAATATTGCATTTATATTATTTATTTATTATTTATTA
>DF240759.1:58464-76651 GCA_000507305.1 Breviolum minutum Mf 1.05b.01
TATTATTAATTAATTAAAATTTAGATTAATATTTATTATAATATAATTTATTTTTATATATAATATATTATTATTCAATTTCATATATATTTCATTATTATATTTTTATTTATTTTTATTCTTAAAATAAAATATTATTTATTTGCCATAAGATATTTACCTGTACAGCTCGTCAAAAATGGACAATATTGATTCGATTTTTTTCATGTTTGCAATTGGAATCCCAATAGATATATATGTATATATGAAATAGTTCTCCAATTTCTATTGCCATCAAAGCCTGAAATCTCAATCCATATATGCTCAAGATGCCTCAAAAATTCAATTCATTCTTAAATGGAATGAATAATTTGTCAACAAAATCGAGGGAGTACTTAATTTTTTGCTATAACTTTAACCCTTATTTAAGCGTGGTTTGAACCAGGTGACGGCTTGTGAAGCTGATCGTTGTGTGTTTTCCGCTTCGAGGGCAGACAACTCCTCGGTAGGTCGCGGTTGATACTGAAGCAATCTTTCTTTGATATCAAACTTCTCCTGCAATCCCCAAATGTAGCACAGCAAGAAGAAACCCATAAAGTGTACAAGTGTGCACTTCATGGAAAAGTCGAAGCCTTTGCAAGCGCAGTTAAAAACCGCCGCTATCCATGCACATGACAAATCGACTAGAAAAAACATGCTGCCGTTCTTTCTTCTTTCAATCTCCCCGACAGAACCTCTTTACTTGACCAAGTTTCCACATCATAAGTTGTCATGGTAGGGAGCTGCCTCCAAACATAAAGGGGTCGATGCACTCTGGCCACAACACAGCAAAAATACTTTACACATTCACATTGAAACTGCTTGAAACCAGCTATACATTGAAACCCAGCCTGCAGAAACGCATGTTCTCTATCACTTCGCAAATCATCATGCAATTGCTTCTTCGCATGGCTGACAGCAAGCTATTGTAGATGACCTGTGGGCCAGTAGGCAAACATTGAATTCTCTGACTGCAACCACCGATTAACAACTGCCAATCGTCGACTGATATCATTTGCTATTTCCGACTACTGACTAGTTCATATGTGTTCGATTCTCGCCGCATTCTCCCCGTATTCTTGCCGCAATAGCCTTGTCGCCCTGTTCTGTGAAAGAACAAAATACCAGAGGAAGAGGAGAATACAAGAGAATAAAAGAGGAAAAGAAGACTCCGCCGGCCTTGCGGGCGTGTCTAGTGGCAATGGGTTTGGTGATGGATGGCTTGTCTGTAGCGTGCTGTTGCTTGTATGGTCACAGCTGTTGTCGTTGTCGTTGTCGCTGTCGTTGTCGTTGACTTGTCGTTGTCGTTGTCGTTGTCGTTGTCGTTGTCGTTGTTGTTGTTGCGGTTGCTCTTGTTGCTGTCCCTTGTTGCTGTTGCTGCAGCTGCTATTGCCGTTGCTGAGGTCGCCTGCTGCTGTTGTCGTCTGTTGCTGTTGTAGCCTGTTGCTGTTGCTGTTGCTTTTATGCCTGTGTTGTTGCTTCAGCTGTTTGTTGCTGGTGCTGTGTCTGATGTTGCTCCTCCTGGTGCTGATGTGGCTGTGATGTTGGTAATGGTGTTCTTGTGCTAGCAGTGCTGCTGGTGTTGCGGTTTTTGGTGGCGCGCAACGGGGAGGCAAACGCAAGCATTAGGCTAAGAGAGGCCGGCGTGCTAGCTGGAGGCCGGTAAATGCAATAGGAAGAGGAAAATACAAGAGGAAGAAGAGAAAACATGACAAACACATGAAAAGCACAGGAACAACATAAATAATTTATGAAAACGTTATGACAAACATGATGTTACATACAGTTGACTCTGATTAGTCCAGGATTGTTTTCAGTAGTCCATGATTGGCTTGTCGACAATGAAGACAGTCCTGCAGTTCTCTGAAATCGGTGGGCAAAAAATTGAAGAATGACATCGCAAGATACAGCGAAATGACATCGCAAGTTGCCTTGGTGCTGATTCACCCCAGGGGTGGATTTTTTTTTAACAAAATAGCTGCCAAGTCGCAATGCTTGGATTTACAATGGCAAGAACCAAATCCTGAACCCCAAAAGCCAAAATGAACACGAGTCTCATTTTTGAAGCTACAGGAGTGCCAAGAAAGTTGTGTCATGACTTCTCTGCGATACAGAAAAAAAACAACTCCTCCAAAAGATTCATGGAGACTCGCCAACGCCTTCCAAGCAGGCCAAGATTCAGAAAATCCGTTCCACTCTGTTTTTGATTTCCATGATTTTTGCTTTTCTAAATACATCCACAAGGAAGGTCCAACGTTTCATGTCTCCATCTACACCATAGGAGATGACAAATACCTCCTAAAACCTCCCAGAAGCCAACATAGTCTTTAAAAAGTCACAAGATTGTCTTCAAAAAGCGCAAATCTTCAAGGAATAGTAGATTTATCAAATGCTATTAGCTTTTTAAGGTAAATGTCGTCTAAAAAACTGATGGCAAAAAACTCGCAACGGGCCCGGCCTTGAAACTTCGCATGCGGCCACTGCTGCGCCGGTGGCCACTTCACTAGAGACCTTCGTCACAAGTCAAGGCTGTTGGCGCGCCCGGACCTACATCACTGCATCCGAAACACAAAATGCCCGCAAAATGCCCGCACCTGGTGTGTCTTGGCTGCTGCAAGCACTGCAAGAGCTTGGGACCAAGCCTGCGGATATACAGCATGATTCAAAAGCAACCACCATTGGGTGCCACAGTTGCTACTACCAAAGGAAGAAATCATCCTGGGAAAAAATACAGACGTGAGCGACATTGAAAAAGGCTGTGGGCTATCTAACAGATTTGCACCTTTGGATTTGTCAGGCCTGTTCCATTTTTGCGCTGGAACTGCAATTCACAAGGAGCATAAAATGCTGGCATTCATTCCACTGCATTTCTTTCCGGAACCGCAGTCATGACCTTCCCCAAATGAACAGTGACCAAGCTGCTCCAAGGGAACATGCGGCCGTCAAAGAAGTCCAACTGATGGCATTTGGCTCAAGTAGGAGAGATCTCATGTCCTTCACAAAAACGAACAACAAAGAACTCCACAACCCCTGGTCCCTGCAAAAATAATGGGATCCTGCATCAGATTCAAAGCGATTGCCCACTGCTGGCCACTACCACAAGCGTCAATACCTCGGGTGGCGTGTTGGAACAACTCATTGTGACGACGTGAGCAACGCAAAAAAACAGCTGTAATTAGATCACATTGAATCGGAACAAGGGTGTTCTCATAGTGTCCCAATCTGATTCTTGACGACAGGACTTGTGATCTTAAAAAATTATTTGTAGATACTGTATATACTATGGGGATTTATGGGGACCATGAAAAAACCGCAGGATTTTTGACCCTACACACTGCAGAGACACATGCGCTGTAGGCCACAATATCTGCGCTACATGCACCGCGATCAAAGGTGGCTAGTGCCTGTTGCCATTCATGAGCTCCTGAGGCTTTTTGGAAATGAAAGGATCTCGACCGATCTCGAAAATCCACAGGAAAAACTAAAGGTAGGAAGATTCTTAGTATTGATCTGATTATATATACATATATATATATATATTGATTATTCATTATTGGGACTACTAAGGGATTACTTGATTGTTGATTATTTTCCTACCTTTATTGGGATTATTGATTGTTGATTATTTTCTAAAGGAAACCCCATTTCTTACGTTTTTGATTATTCACTATTCCTTTAGGGTTCTTCAGAATGCTGCCCCAAACACAGAATCACAGAATGCATTGGAAAACCCACAGATCCTTCACAGGCCGTGATGCAAGCACTATAGGCAATGATGTCCTTGGCAGCAACTTAGCTGATTTGGACAGTTGGACACCAAATGGCCTACTAGTTACTAGTTACTAGTTGCCAGCAAGCAAACATAGCCTCCTTCTATCCAGAAACCCTCGCATTCACTTGGAACTTGAAACATCTGACAGGCTTAGTCCCTGCCCCTGAAAACCCGCATTGCCCATCCGACAAAATCTGCCAGAACTCTGCTCCGCCAGGTAGCCCTTCTGCAACATCCAGAAGGCACAAGGCCCGCTGCCACAAGTGTTGTGCAGCACATGCACTGATTGCAGCATTGCAAATCGCTCCTATCGGCGCAATGCCCTCCGAAAATGGTGCAAACTCAACGAGGAGCAAACTCTCAAGGATGGAATTCCACCCATCACATGAAACTCCCAGTGTCGTCCTGTGTGCACTCCAAGGTTTTGTGCAACTTCAAGGAGCCTAGAAGAACAGCATCGTGTTACTCACAGGTTTTATTTTTCATGTATATGAATCAACATGTTTCCATTGAGGGTTGCACGTCAAATTGCACCACTCTATTTCTTCTTGGCTTTTATAGACCATTTGCCATTTTGGGACGATTTTCGTCTGCCATTTTTGGAAACAAACTGCAGTCAAACAAAGTCTTCTCGGGATCGCGCTGTATCGAAAACTCCCACGGCTGCCTAGTCACACGCAGTCTTGGAGACACATCGCACACAATCATCCCAGCAAGTTGGTGATGGCCATGTGACTGCTGAGTTATAGGGAATCACGATTAGACGGCATATAATTTCCAGCAAAAAATATGGCATAAGGCCAGTAAAAAAAAAACAGGTCACGTAATCTTAAATGCCATCGAAATTGGCTTATTGGATTTATGATGTATGCCATCTAAACCTTGATTCCATCATGATATATGTCTAGAGAGAGAGAGAGAGAAGTAAAAGCGACATACAGCCACGTACAGCTCTATGACATGATGCTCAAAAGACTCCTCATTATCTACAGAGTATAAAATTGATGTCATCTATCTGCTCCCCGGATACCGGGAAACACATTTGTCACAGCCAAATTTGCTGTATCAGATTGGCAGAATGGAAAAAAATCCATCGGATGCCATCTAAACCTGATAAGTTTTTTTGCCAGTGAACAAATGCAACACAGGCAATTTTTTGAACATGCATATTCAGGCCATTGTTGAAGAATATGTTGCTGTACCTTGCTGTAGTTGAAGCCAGAACGTTCAAAAGCACCTCAATCATTTCCTGCTTCGTGATCAATAGTTACAAGCTAGCTCCTCACCCATGGTGTTTGATGTTCTTTCATGTTCTTTCTATGTACAAATGACTGGCAACCATTGTAACCCCTTTCAGCCACCTCTGCGCCAGTGTTGTGAAAGACGCTGGTGTAAGTGGCCTCGGCTTGGCTGAGGAACACTGGTACCTACCAGCTGTCTGGTCCACTGGGCAGCGGGCAAGTCTGCTGCCGGGGCGGCAAGCAGTAGGGCATGGGCTTGTGGCCACCTTTCAAGTTTCAGTCCACATGGGGATAGACGGGATTCTGGGAAGATCCCGAATGAATCGACAAGTTGTGGCCAGTCATCCCACAGATTCCCAAAGTATCATAAGATCTTATAGGATCTTTTTTATCCTCGATATACTGTTGATGGAAGAAATCCTGCACCACCTGGGATGTATGAAACCCTACAATTAATGGGATAAACTACCTATCAACTGGTGCAGGATTTCTTCCATCAACAGTATGATTCTGCAAATGTCTACCATTTTTTGGAAGGATCTCCAGGGAGCAACGGCGGAGATCCAACAGAAGTTGGCTGCCCGCCTGCCAGCATCATTGGCTGCACTGGCCAGTGAATTCCAGAGGACGATGTCGGACTCCACCGACTGGGATCTCAGAAGAGATGGTTTTCAACATGCGAAGTTGCCCAAAAAATGTCTACACCTGTCTATCACTGTCTATCCGTGGTGACTGACACATAAAAATTTCAAGAAAAAATCTTGCGCAAAGCCACGTATATAGGTTTTCCGTAGGAACTCTGTTGTTAATCACTGGATCATCTCTCAACTTTTTGCTGCCAGGCGTGGTTCTAAGGTGAAACGAACAGCCTCCAAGGAGCGATTTTCGCCAACCTCGTGCCACAAAAACCCCAAATGTGCCGATTGATTCCCTAGCTTTCAAAAACAAAACCAATATGCAAATATGCAATCTGAGGGCCGGGCATCACTCAGCACCATAAGGAAAGCATTCAGTTGGATCATCCGCAAAACTTAGATGTTGCTGCAATTTCACTAGTTCTAGGCGCTTGTTCGCGGCACCTTCAACATCTATCTGATTGCACTTTTCCAAACCCTTCCAGTGGGAGCCGTCTTTATCAGAAAAGACTCTGTGGATTGGTCACTCGATCTTTTTTGCATCCAAGTAACGTACACAACATAGCAGATTTCTGTTCAAGGTATGCAACGCACGGTTCGTGAATATCCTCAGGGCATTGACCAAAAAAACATAAAAAGCCAATCGCACGACCAAAGCAAAATGCAGAAAAAAAGAAACCAAGCAACCACTTGTCCCAAAACACGTGATCATTTGATCATTTGATCATTTGATCATTTGATCATTTGATCATTTGATCATTTGATTTGGTTTATTTTTTCCTGTGGTTGTTGTTTGGTGGTGGTGTTGGTGGTGGTGGCGGTGGGAGCGGGGATTGTAGGCGTTGTCGTTGTTGTTGTCGTTGTCGTTGTGGCTGCTGCTATTACTGCTGTTGTTGCTGCTGTTGTTGTCGTTGTTATTGCAGCAGTTGTGTGCCGAGACACGTGTGGAAAATTGGGAATCACCTGTTGCAACTTGGTGGTGTATAAAAAAGCCCAAGCCTTAGTTTGAGATTGAACCACACAAGACCTTTCTGGACTTGGACAAAACAAATCCATGGGACAGTTGGTGATAACGACAAAAGATTACCGGTTTAGTCTCAACTTTCACATGATTCAATGTTTGACATGCAAATACAATTGCGAAGAACGCACATCTTTGCTGTTGTGCAAATCAATATGCTGTCGAAGTCACCAAGCATACAAAGAGCTGAAGCAACCTGGAGAGCGTATCTCTGAACATTTTGTCTGCAGGCGATTTTGAATTTGCATCATGGTCCTCCTGCGTGCATTGTGAAGGTGTTTCAGCAAAGTACAAAGAGGGTGCCAACACGTTTTGCAAACAGAAATCTATAAATCATACACTTGTGCGGAATGGCAGGAGTGTACTGTCTTCACGACCACACTCTTCCTCGAACATGCTTCCTGATGGTGCTTCTACCAGCTCAGCAAGAGGGGTAAACCATATTTGATGTCTTTGAAATGATGGGAAAAGTGATTTAGGACTCATTGCCACCACCCGCACCAGCACCAGCTTCCTCAACATCCGCAAAAACAGCAGCAGCAAAAACAGCAACAAACAACAAACAACATCCAACAGCAACGACAAGGACATGGACAAGGACGAGAAGAATAGCAAGCTCATCATCATCCTCATCATCATCATCATCACCATCACCATCACCATCACCATCATCATCATCATCATCATCATCATCATCATCATCATCATCATCATCATCATCACCATCACCATCACCATCACCATCACCATCACCATCACCATGGCCAGACCACCATTCTTTGCAACCTGCAAACTAAATACAGGTGCTCTCCCTGCTCTGCCCTGTCCTCAACATGAACCAACCTGGTCTTTTCCACCGTCTCCTTTGCTCTGAGCGGAGTAAACGCTTCGAACATCAGCTCATCGATGCTGATGACCTCACTGTTGACCATGAGTTGTTCCGCAACCATCTGTAAATAATGGGATAAACGGATAAACTACCAACCTCAACTGGTGAGTTTACCGCATTTCTGAACCATCAACAGTTGTTCCACAACCATTCCAAGGATTCCAAGGCCCGCGAGGTTTCCAGCACCATTTCACCACCATCGCCGCTTCGCCATCGCCATACTAAGCTTCTAGCAAACTCCAAGGCCAAAGCATTCAGAATAAGCTCCTGATAGGAAACACCAAGGATATGGATGCAAACAAAAAACTCAAAAATATAGGTTGAAAAAACATCTGACAAAAACACAGGGTATGGTAACACTCGCAATACTTTGAACCATCCAGAAAGATTTAATAAGTGATAAGTCCCAGCTTTTTGTTCAGGAAGTTCATTCCAGTGTCCTTAAGTAGAGGTACAATGCCAGGTTTGGATGTATTCCCCTTGAACAGGCCAAGTTGGAGAAATGGAGCCTTTCAGATGTTCCATGACCCCGAAAACCCGGGCGGTCCTCCCAGGACTCTGTTGCTGCGAACCATCGACAACCGCCGTAAAGCAAAGCTACGCCAACCAATAACTTCCTCAAGTATCACAAATTCGACAATCAGGGAGTCACTCACTCATTGTGCCGAAGAAAGCTCCAAATACTTGAAAATCCCAGTGTTTTCTCATCTAGTTTGGGTACAACACTCAATGTAGTTTCTGGACAAAGGCACGGTAAGGTCACGAAAAGTGCCAAGTAGACTCGTGCTGGCATACCAATGATCATCACATCAAAGCCTTCCAGTTCATTGTTATCATCCAGCACAGCCCTGACTTGTCCGGGACGATGGGATGTTGAGTGATCCAAAACGCATTTCAAGAATCGTATTGTCTCAACTCTTAACATCAAACAATAAGAAGAAACCCTAGACCTAGAACCTGTGGACATAACTCAAATGCAGATTGATCCTGAAAAGAGGTAATGAACCGGTGCACTTGAAGCATATTTTGCATTGCACTTTATCACTTCAATAAAAAACACACAACTTTTTCCTTTGGTAGACCAGTCACACGGTGTGCCGCAGGTTCGAGGGGCCATGCTTGGTTCCGAGGGAGTTGGATGTGTTGGATGTCCGAGCAACGCTGAAGATGTCATACGTTAGCTGAATGCACGAGCGGACTTCGCTCAGCATCCTGTAACGAAGCAATTTAGCGCTTCCCGTCAGAAAATGTTGCAGAAACATGGTGTTGCTTCCATCAATGGCAGGAGTTCCTGCAAAATCTGTTCGTGCCACAAGACACTTTTGCACTTTAGCAATTGACTGCTCTTGTACATTAGTGTAAATCTCAACAACCCCACAGGCTCTCCTGATGGTCCAAAGGAATATAATGCTACCAGTGAACTTCACTTTGGAAAGTCCCATTCCACAAAGCATGTCCTTTGAAATGTTCGAGAAACAAAAACCAACAAAGCCAACAAAGTATCCGCAGACTTTTTTTTTGACACTTTTTTCCATACAAAGTAAGTCATCTTCTTTGAAAGAGCAAACAAAAAAACGTGATGCTTTCAGGATGCTTTCCGAGGTTTTTCCCTGACAGACCAAGGCACCTTGGGTCCATCCCAATCATGCCACACATCCGGCAAAAAATGACCATTTTTGTCGAAGACCTCTGAGTGGTACTTCATGTAATTTTCCTGCAACAATGTCAACAAATCCCTCGGATTACCCCCCAAAAAAGTCTGAAGACTCCCTAGTTTTCACGGCACGTTTTTGTGAAATGGGGACAAAAAGGGACCACTTCAAAAAGGTGGGAGTTTTCTCACGGAATGGATTCTGGATACAAGTAATTTTGAATAATTTTGATATTTGACTTGATGCCCCTGCTATCCTTTCGGGACACTGAGAGTATCAACTGTCATGGATCTGTGGCTTTTACGTTGGAATCCCCGCTCCCCCGCTCCTGCGTGTTGTGCACTGCACCTTGGCATCAGATATTTCACTAAAAGAAGATTCTGGGCAAGCCAAAAGCAATTTGCCAACTTACACTGAAATGGGGGTGATTTCCTGAATGTTGTGTTGGGCAACCCAAACTTTCACAGTTAAAATTGCTGTTTCACTTAAACCCATTTTGGGATGATTCCCTTTACTTTTTCACCTGTTGCCGAGGTACCAGCAACAATGAATTGGTCCACCTTGCTCACAATCCTTAGGCCACTGCCACAGAGAAAAACTTCTTTATAGCATCTTTGTTGTAAAGGTGGTGATGATTGCTTTGGTTGAAGCCTCTCCCTCTGGTAAACTTAGATTGCTTGAGAAGCATACTTTTTTTCAGACACATTCCTTTCTCAAAGGATATCTCATGCCAGGATGCATAAGCTGCAGCCAAATGTTGATGCCTAAACATGCCAGACCGAAGATCAGACGCATAAGATGGAACCTCTGTGCAAGTGGCGGAATTGAACGGTCGGAATTCATACAAACCAACTAGAGTCTTCACCATCACAATCAAAGAATCAGTGCTATCACCTTCACCAGTATCCTCATCAAGTGGTGACAATTCTGAATAAACCATGAAAAAATTGGGATGCTGAGTTCCCAACGTCGTTCTGGACCCTTGCAACACACGAGGTAGGTCAGACGTAGCCTCAGAATGTGCTTCCATCTCCCGAAAAACCCACCCGAAAACCCCGAAAACCCACCTCAAACTCGCCAAGCTGCTACCGAGATGGCTAAGCCATAGATATCAGCAGGTAAATTGATATATTCCTACCAGCTTCAATCTGTGCAAAAAGGCCATCCAAAATCACCATCTTTCAGTGAAAAGAAGTGGCTTTTTTCCTCACCTTGTGGGGTCCAGGATCGGATGGTTCCTCAGAAACCACCTGGTAGGGTTGGCAACAGATTCTCGTCCCAAGACATGGCATTCCACGCATGGCGGCTGGAAGCTGGCTCTCAGCTGGGTGGATAGTGGATCCCGTGATTTTTCGGTGGAAAAACCCATGGCGTCTGCGTTTTCTAAGTCGAGTTTTCTAGTTGCAGTAAATGGTCAAAATAAAACCTTCACTAAAACTGGCCAAGAATACACAGTTGAAACATCGAGAGAAACATAAGGGTGTTTTTGAGACTGGCACGCTGGTTGCAGTCGATGCTTGAACCATCCGTGGTTTGCGGCGAGGGATCCAAAAAGCCATGGCGTAACTTAGCAAAACACACTTCTTTTAGCAACATGGTAACTTGGCCCCGGCACTGCATCTCATTCCACAGAACGAAGGCCTGGAAAGGACTCACGCATTTTTTAATGGCGCTTGAATACAATGGCATTTTCCCTTTTTTGTCACGCTGTTCAAAAGAATATCAAAAAGCCAGTGTCTCAACTATCACGGAACCTGTAGCCACAACGACCTGCGGCGCAAACTTCCCACCGCGATGGAATACTCCTTGCGCACATCTTCCCGCAACACACGGTTTTTGTGATACTTGTAGCAACACTCCATGGCCCCAAATCACTGCAACAACCTTCCGATCCCCGGCTCCTTTGCACCTAATGGCATGCATGTTTCAATTTTCTGTGAGCGAATCTTGAGGGCTTTCTTTGCGAACTCCACAAAGACGTGATTGAAAACAATAAATCACACTATGTGAAATTGCGAAAACCCACCAACAGGTCTTTGTTTCTACAAACGCAACGGTTCTGTTTTGAGACTACTACTTATAAGATTTTCTTGCTTCTGAAGAAAACTGGGCTGGAATCATTATTAGCCAAGCAACTGGATAACCAATTTTTCTCTTGCAATTTGGACAAAGCACTTCGCAGTTCCTTGACTCGTTCCACAGGATTTTAGGCATTGCTGAATTACACATGGTCCAAGTCCAAGACCGTCGATTCAACAATGCAACCCCCCGTCAACTTCAAATATCTGCGGTAAGTTTGGGGCCAAGTTTGGCGGAAGAAATCGTCGTGAAAACATGTCATTTCCGCACACCCAAGATCAGATATAGTTTGGCTGTCCTTCTCAGATGCCTGCGGATCGCGAAGCCTTGCGAGAAGCAACGCCTGCAATCGAACCATGATCACAAATCAACCCTGGGAAAACTCCAAATCAGCCATGGCAGTGCCTGTGGTGGCAGCAAGTTGCTATTCCCATAGCTATTGGTGTGTCACTCCAGCATAAAACATCAAACTCAAGTGGCGCGAACAAAGTGCAAACGAGTGCTCCCACCTTGAGGCTTTGGGGCCGACGCGCCCGCGCCATGACAGTAAGGCCATCACAAACGGTCAGTCAACCCGATGGCGCCCATTACAAAACCCATGCCAATCGCCTTTTCAGCAAAATTCGCCATCTCATCAATCAGATTGCGGGGCAACACATGCATGGTTTGTGCTTTCTTCATGGCCTTTTGCAAGTGATCTTTAAAGTATGAATTCTTGGACAAGTTGATGAAAGCACTTTCCCTTCATCACATCAATACAGATTGTAGCTACACGTGATGCTTGATAGTGGACAACCGGACAGGTCCAACTGCAGTACTTACATGTGTTAGGGCCGCATTACCGGTATTACGCGAACTAAAGAATAATCTTTCCGGCTCCATGTGGTGGCCATTGAGGCAATGTGGAAATGCCAAGATCAAACTTGAAAAAGTGCTCAGCAAAAACACCGGCATCTTGTCGAGCTTCAAGGTAGGCACGGGCAAATGTGAGAAGCTCTTTATCCAACTCTTTCAGAGGAGCCTCCAGTAGTAAGTGGTAGTAAGTAGTAGTAAGTAGTAGTAAGTACAAGTAAGTAGTAGGAAGTACTACACCGCCGAAGTAGTAAGTACTAGTAAGTACTAGTGAGTACTAGTGAGTACTAGTGAGTACTAGTGAGTACTAGTGAGTACTAGTAAGTACTAGTAAGTACTAGTAAGTACTAGTAAGTACTAGTAAGTACTAGCAAGTACTAGTAAGCACTAGTAAGGACTAGCAAGTCGTAGTATGTCGTAGTAAGTCGCAGTAAGTCGTGATAAGTAGTAGTAAGTAGGAGTAAGTAGTCGTAAGTAGTCGCAAGTAGTAGTAAGTAGTAGCGAGTAACAAGTAGCGGGAGGTAGTAAGTAGTAAGTAGTAAGTACTGAGTAGGTAGGAGGTAGGAGGTAGCAGTTAGCAGTTGGCAGTTTGCAGTTTACAGGCGGTGGTAGTAGTAGTTGGAAGCAGTAAGAAGTAAGAAGTAAGTAACAAGTGGCGAATGGTAAGTGGTAAGTAGACAATAGTAAGTCATAGCAAGTAGTAAGTTGTAGCAAGTAGCAAATAGAAACTAGAAATTAGCAAGTACCAAGTAGCAAGTAGCGAGTACTGTGAAAATCACAACAGTCCCAATTCTGACATTCCCCCCATTTTGCAGGGCACATAGCCACCGTGTAATTTTCTGGAAATTCATTTCTTTGCATCATATCCATCAGATGTGGATACAACGCCACGTCATCCATCTCCCAATCGACATACTCAATGGCAATCTTCAACTGAAATAACTCTTGTTTCCATCCTGCTGGGATCTTCGTCACTTGCGTGACTCATTGCGCCCCGGAGCTGCTGGATGCAGTGGAGTTCCATGGCCAGGGCTCCGCCCAAGGATTCACCGGCATCTGAGGCAATGGAGGGGGCATTGATGGAGGCATCGATGGTGGTATGGATGGCATTGGCTGCATCATGGCAGGCAAAGGACCTGCAAGTTGCCATCCCAGCATCTGTTGCATCCATGCAGGCCCTCCAGCTTGAGCATATCCAGGGTACATAGCTTCTTGATGTCGAAAGCGGTCATTGCGAACAGCATTGATCACATCATTTCCAAATTGATCATCTGCCGCCATCTCTGCAAAGAGGGCGTGATCAGCCTCAGAAAGTGCTTCCACAGGACCTCTCCTCTGTTTAGCCCTTTGCGTCAGCTCGCAGGTATTGATGATGCGGGTCAACAATGCCCGCATCTCCACTGAAAACTCTTTGTTTCCAACACAAAACCTCAGCTTCCTTGCAAGCTTTGACCAAGAATCTCCAGCTACAAGCTCCTGCATCAACTTCTGCTCAATCTTGGTCCAAGTTTGCCTCAACTCAGTCTGGACATCCGCATCGTACGTCCTAAAGTTCATGGGGTCCGGCTTGTTGTGAAGCCACATTTTCAATCCAAAGTTGCGCCACATCAACAGCTCACGCACTGACTTCTTTGCCCGCAGCACACGTTGTAGGTCCTGTTCACTCTTGCAATCTGCCGTCTTCTTGGTCAAGAGTTCAAGGGCCGAAGTGGCAAGACTCACTGCCTCCCTGGAGTTTCGGTCACTGTCCTCCAGCAACGCTCTTGTCGAGTCCAGCTTTTCACCCAAGAGCTCCTCCACATCTGCAAGCGCTGATTCCAATGCCACGGCTGGATCAATGGGCGGGGCTGAAGACTTCTCTTCCACGACCTTTGCCTCCTTTGCCTTTGGTTCTTTGGCCACCCACTGATGCCTTTGTGGGTAAGTCTTTTCTACCTGAGTTGTTTTCCAATCATGCTTCGTCTTGCTCCAGTCAGCTCCCTGTTGAGAACTTTTCCATTCACTTTGACTTTGGCCAGTTTGGCCCTTGCTCTTGTATTCTGCTGACCACTCTGATTGTCCTGTTGACCACTCACTGGTTTTTGACCATTCAGGCCATTCAGACCCTTGGCTTTTCCAATCTTTCTTGGATTGGGATCCTGAAACGGATCCCTTTTCTTTCCAATCGGCTTTCCACGTCTCGTGGCGTGATCCCTTCTCACGCCATTCCTTCTCAGAGCTTTCCTGCCACCGACGCGTTGGCTTGTTGTACCATGACATGGCCCTCACTGCGGGATCCTCTGACCAAGGGATCTTTGCAAACAACAAGAACTGCATTAAATGGATGATGCTGATAATGATGACGATGATGACGATGATGATGACGACGATGATGATGTAATGAAAAGAAATTCGTGCAAACAGAGATTGTGAGTTTGCCCTATTTGCCAAAAACTTATAACTTCGCTTCCTTCAAATCCTGTTCTTGAGCATCGGCATTGTCTACAGTGCAATACCAATATGAGCCTGCAAGCATATCAGTATAGATCCGTACAAAGTGTAAGCAACAAACTGCTGTACATCTGAGGGATTTCCCAGCCAGCTTTCCTCCCTTTTTCCATCTTCCCTGCCTTCACTAGCTCTGATGGTCTTTTGCTCTTTGGTCATCGAAAATGCTTTCACTCCAGCTTTGTGCGCTGTGTGTGGAAGCATTTGATTGGGCTTAACCAAAGTCTGGACGGATCAAACGCAAAAGAGAAGTGCTGTGTCCAATTCCTCTGATCTCAATCTTCGCTCAGACTTTGGAAAGTGACTCTTTTCAGCCGAGAATTTGAGGGTTCTGTGCCCCAAATCAATTTGCATGGGCGAGCCCCTGCCTGCCTTTCAAGCATGGTCGCCCTGTCAAGAAGGGGGGGCCTTGATCACCCCTGTGACTGCTGCCGGCCACTGCGTTTTCTTGCTTCCGATTCAAAAACCAATGAAATAACAGCGAACAAGTGTCAGGAATGCGATGGCATGTGGCACTCCTTTTGGATGAAAGTCAACCGAAATCAGAAAAATGGATGTGAAAAGAATGGTCTCCATGTAAATTGCTTGGGGATTGCTTCCTAAAGTGCCGTCTATGTAGAGGTGCATCTAGGCCCACCGGAGTACTCGTGCAAGCATGCAACTGGCCTCCTCTGCAACGTGTGTATTTGAGCATGGTACCAAACAAAACAGCGCTGTCGTACTATTTTTCAGTGGTTTAGTTTAGTTTAATGCTTAAATTCGAAATTGATGGACTCGGGGCGTCTCCAACGCCATTCGCTCTTGCTTTGTGTTTGCAAGGCAAGGTTCAAAAGAACCAGCCTGTAATAGCCTATGCTTAATGAAGAATTCTAAGAATTGGTGTCCCTCTTTAAGGAGCTTTGGTAAGCTTCTAGGGAGCCTGTACAGTGCGCCGTACTCAAAGCTGTGTTAGCAGCACGACTGTAAAATTTCCAAGTGAGGAGAACTGACTGGAACAAAAATGTTGAGTTGGAGAATGCACCAACTTCTCCTAGGCAAGCATCTTCTGCTCACTTCCTCATCGAAGCACAAAGAAGTGCACATCATTCACAGCTTTTTCAACTTCACAGGGCTGAGACCCACACAAGGTCGCAGGGCGTCGTCGCGGTGCGCGAAGCTTCTTGGATGGTGGTGGGAACTCCAGACGTTTTCCAGTGCCTTCGTGGTTCACTTTTGCTGGAAGTTTTTTCAAACAAAAACTTGGATGAAGCTTCTACATCTGAAAACAAATGATGACCTTGCATAATCAACAACCACTTCCAAAAGGACCATTAAAAAGGGGATGACTTTGATTAATTTCACCTCACTGTGTCAGGGGTTTGTTTAGATTAGATGAAACTGAAGGTCCAAGGATGACTCCTGTTACATGATTCTATCATATTTGGATACATTTGGCTTCCACCCTACGGGCGAATGTCTGACCCCCGTTAACCTTTGATCGGATAAGGATATCAATCTACCTATGAAAACTTACCCGGTGCCAACCGAGTCCATTTGATCAATATTGCAGGCGACTTTAAGAAATCTGTGATCCTGGGGCCATACCTGTCACCAAAAAGATTGGACACATTGAACACCTTGATATACTCTCCAGTAATATGATGTTGCAGCTGCCTCGCCTGCTTCGAAGATCACTGGTTTGCATTCATCTGGAACGCTGCTATGCATAATCGGACTGTTCCTTTCCAACAAGCAAATGTCTGTAGTTTAGAAAGGAGACGAGAAGAATACCAAGGAGACTGGTAAAATCTGAAGCAAACCCCGACTGACTGTGGCTCAAGAGGAGTCTTTGCTTCAGGCCTGTAGCGCTGAACATGAGCCTCTTGCCCTTGATGAGGACCACTCCAGCTCACAGAGCAGACCTACCCAGATTTCCGTGGAAAAAATCTTTGCAGTCTTTCAGAGAATGCTTTTTCTATCTTGGGGTGGTGAAAAAAACTACCCTTAGAATCATCGAAAGTGGTCTTTTTGGTAGTGGGTGGCCCCACAAGTCCTCGTTGGCCATGTCTGCCTTATGAGTGTGACCCTTCATGCCCGGCCTTGGCGCTTGGTAACACCCACTTCGTGTAGCCATCAAAAGCCTTCCAAAATTGCCGTGCCTGACGCCAGAACCACAAGTGATAGGTATACCAAATTTGAAAAACAACTGCCATTGCTGCCTCCCTTGCACTGATAAGGTTCACAAAGGCATAGCCCAGACTTGCTTTGGAACGAAAGTCCTTAGAAGAAAAACATACTAACACTTTCAAAGCAGACACCGAATCTGCTCTAAGCCAAGCATCAATGGGAAGGTAGAGGAAGTCGTATTTTCCAGAGAAGCCTTCTTTGTCCATCATTGCACAAACCTCAAGTCTCCCATGTTGGTTTTGAACCCTCACGTCAGCTTCAAGTTCTGAATTCTTGTTTGATAACTTCAAAATCAGCAGCAGCTGGGTGCCATGCCATGTTCCTCGAATAATTGTTTGGCAGATTACGGATCATCACCGTAGTCTCACCCCACTTGCCACCCGCTTCTCCCAGCGCATCCAGCAGTGATACCGGGCAAGGCGCCTTAAAACGATCCACAGGCGGGATCATAGTGGTACTAGTACAAACTAACTCAGGCAATTATGAACTAAATCAGTAACTCCCACAACAGAAGAATTAGAATCATAGCTTTTCTGCAAAAACCAAGGTTCAGGGGGAAATTGCATGAGGAGTTCATCCAATGGCTGCCTGAAAGGCGCATTAGGGGCAGTCAAGGCCTTTCACTTGATATACCTTGATATACCTTCAAGTCAACTACAATGGCATAGCTGGAAAGCTCATCCCTCATGAAACTCTTCTTTTTTTTCGGGTGAGGTGTAAACCAGCTTTTCTTTGACCATCTTGATGCATTTTGATTTTTTTTGCCTAAAGAATCTATCTTTGGATTGCATTTTAGAAGCCAAAAACTGAGAAAATCTCCGAACGCCCCACCTGTCCAAAGTGATGCCAGCTGCCTCCATCGCTTCGAAGGCTTGGCTGACGGCCGAGGTCCTTGCTGCATCCAACGTTTCAGGTGAGGGCTCCCGCAGCCACGTCAGTGCCAAGCCTCACCGGGACCCGACAACCCAACAAGGACAGCCAAGACTCTTCCGTTTTTTGCCACTACAAAATCTTATTGATTATATATATTGTGTGTGTGTTTTTTACTGCAAATGTCTAGACAAGCAATGTGTTCTCACAACCTTAATGTATCAATTCTCACGAATGCTTTTCAAAAAAAATCTTCAATGTTCAGGATTTTTTCCTTGCAAAAAAAAACACTTCAAATCATAAATCCAAATTTCCCAAACAAACCCCTGAGTCATGCAGGGTGTCCGGTAGGGCACCCATTCAACTTCCGCGGGTTTCAGGCACCTTCACCAACCTCAGCTTCGGAGGTCTCAGCGTCCGTGTCGCCCGTAGAGACAGAGCTACGGCTGAGGCGTTCCTCATCTCTGAAACGTGTCCGGGGGGGGAGTTGGACAACAACGCAACG
>DF240759.1:76817-103805 GCA_000507305.1 Breviolum minutum Mf 1.05b.01
CAACAACAACAACAACAACAACAACAACAACAACAACAACAACAACAACAACAACAACAACAACAACAACAACAACAACAACAACAACAACAACAACAACAACAACAACAACAACAACAACAACAACAACAACAACAAACAACCAACAACCAACAACCAGGATACAGGAAACAGGATACAGGATACAGGAAACAGGAAACAGAAACGGAGACAAACAACACACAACATCTCGCTGATTCAATTCGTTTTTATTTCGCTTCTTTTTGAAATAGAAAAAAAGACACATGCCATTTACCTCTGCATAGAATATGGCTTTGCGCATTTTTTGCTGACAATGCTCACATTCTTCTTTCCACTTGCGCTCAGGAGTTTACTCCGACGAATCCAGGTTTCCAAGTTCAAACAGGAATGCGGCATTCAACTGGAGAATCCTTCCCACAGCCACCATTCTCACCCTGCCACGGGTCCTTCTTGCTAAGGCTTGAGAGATGAGGATTGTCTTGCTTATGCACCACCTTATAACACCAAGAAATGTTGAGATGAACGATGAAGGAACGCAAAGCCAAAATCAAACAACGCTCAAACAACGAAACAACGACAAGTTGGAGAAAGCCAAAGTTAAGAAATGCAGTTCTCAAAGTCTCAGAATCTCTGGTTGAATCAGAGTGGCATCCCCAGATGCAGGGAGGTTGTCCTGGAGTCAACTGTGATGCAGTTGGTCGGGTGCACAAAAAATCCCTCAAGACCTGCCGAAGTGAAGGTCTTAAGAGACCTCTTCAAAGTAAAGCAAGCCACCATTCCATTTTTATAGGGCAAACATCTAGAGGAACCACCTTCTGCTTGGTGACCAACCTATCAAGGACAAGGGAGACATCTGTCCAAATCTGTCCTCCGGACCATCACTCTGGCGAATCAAGCGTGACCAAATGACGGAATCCTTGAACTTCAAACGGTGAGAAGACGAGCCAAAAGACATTTTGGGAGCTGCTAGCCATAATGAAAGCTTTTTGGATTGAATGCAACAGTCCATGGAACTGACGATAATAATCATTGATTCTCATTAAAAAAACAAATAAATATGAATATCGCGACATGACATAACCTGCAAAAACACCGCTTGACACTTGCCACTACCATGCTTCATCCACAGCAATTTGAAGTATACACCCAGACAAGACTCTGAATTGTAAGTGGCGGGAAGACCTGTAGGTGTCAAATCCTCCTCCACATCGATGAAGGTCTTTTTGATGACAACTCTGTCGCATCCTGTCGTGTGGCGGAAATGTATTTTTGTAGCTGCTGGTGCCACTTTTGGTAGACACAAACAGCACTGACTTTCTGGGCCGCCTTCCACAGGAAGCGTCAATGTTGGCTCCATGACAAGATGGAAGGCGCAAGGCAAAAGGAAGGCAGATTCGTATGTATCAACAAGCGTGTCATGGTGTTGCCCTCATTCACTTGATGTCTGAAGACTGTCAAAGGGATATTCTGCCAATCTTGCCTCGTTGAACCAAAGACATCCAAGAATCACTCTTGCTTGTGGAAATGTGAAATCTCAGCTCTTCTGACACCCGTGGCTACGAGCTACACACCCTCAAAGAACCAAAAAGCATGACCCCTTTTTCGATGTCAATGCAATGAGACATCTCCGGTGGTCAAGAAGTCGAAGCTGGTTCACACGCTGTCCTCTTCTTCATTGCAACGAACCTGTTCAAAAAGATCCCCAACAAAACACACTGTTAGCATATAAATAGAATGTAAATAGTCTGAAGTCCATTTCTTTTGCCCCCTCTTTAAATCCCTTTAAAAAAATGGATAAATGGATGAAGCTAGCCAATAGACTTGCCCGGAAAACCGCGGGCGCTCAGCTTTCGAATCCTCGAGACAGACTGCCTCGGTTTTCGTTGCCAGAGTCTCCTGAGTCTCCTGCACCTGAAACCCCCAAAAGCACCATTGCATCTCGATGAAGTGCCGTCTAGATATATGGAACTCCAAAAGAGCTGTTGAATTAAACCATCCAATATATACAAAATAAATGAAAAAAATAGAGATGCATTCCAGTGCCATTGTGGCTGAAACTGGCAGATTCCTACCTCAGTTGGCACAGGTGATCAAGGTCCAATTAACGCTGTCCTTTGTGGAAAATGCATTGAATCTGCGGATTCATCTGGGAAATGCCACCTGAGTAACTGCACAACGCTCTAGCCCCTCAATCCTATGCAGCAAACCATTTGATTCAAACGGTTCGAAGATTTCATGCAGGAAGCTGCTTAAAAAAATCAATGTCAACCTTCGTGTCAGAAACCATTGGGATGAACCACATGAACTTAAATTTGAATCTTTTGTTCCAAAGACCAAAGCAGCTTCATTCCATGAATCCTGGTCAAGAGAAGCCTTTAAATACTTCTCTGAAAGAGGATTAAGTTGCACTTGGAGGATTTGCAATGACAGCAAAGTGCCATTGCCACAATGTGCTATCTCAATTCAACTCCCAAGCTACTCTTCCATGTCTCAAAACGATGAAGGATTCTCAAGAAGAATTTAATTTTCTGAATCTTGCGATGCCGGCGATGCCTTGAAGAGTCACCAAACTTTGTACATTGAAAAACCGGCACATCGGCACATCCTCCACGGAGCTCGGGATTGCAGAGAGTCACTTCGAGAAGCAATCGGGAATACTTTCACAACAGTTTCCTCTTGTTAACCAATCATTTTCAATCACGTGGATTCAGCAATAATTTCATGGGCTTCCCTTTGCTTCCCACAAACATCTCTGAAAGTGCTGGAAAAAGTGCACTTCATCTTCTCAACTCAACACATCAGGTGATCATCTTCCTACAGGCTGGCAGTAGGTGGCAGACCTGGCGACAAAACTCGATGGAAATCTGGGATTCTTGATGCAGTTGCGGAAAACCTCGCCTTGCGGATAGCCTTCACCTGGAGCAGGTTTGGCACAAGGATGACTTCTACCAGCAATGGCCGCGACACCACAAGCACAAAGAGATCTTCAGAACAAATCGTCTTCTTGGTTGCTTCAATCGAAATGTTTGAACTACTTAAAATCTGTTTGATGTGTGACTTGGTGTACAATCTTCCCTGGGATGTGCAGCTCCCAAGGATGTCTGGCCTTGTTTCAAACGGCCTGGCTGAAGTAGCCGGGCTGAAACATTCTTAAATTGTAAAAAATTAGTTGCAAGGCAGTGTATTTTCCTACACAAGAAGCCCACCGCCATTGTGTTCTCAAGAAAATTAGGATACCATCATGATGTGCCCCAGCCTCGAATTTGTTGGGGCCTACACACAGGAGATGCTGCTCTGAGATTGGGATTCAGTCATGGCCCCATGTCGTTGCTGCAGTTCGTGGACATACATCTGATCGCATTAAAATAAGGGAGGTTTGAAAGGTATATAAGTAAAGAGTACGCTGAACGTTGTCTTGGCGTGCCTGTTCACGATGTTGCCATTCACAGCCTGAAACACTGCTCCAAGTCATTCAGATCCGATCAATGAAATCAAATCCATACATATGTGTGTATATATATATCACATACAAGATGGACTCTTGAAAAAGGACTTGCCTCTCGTTCGGAGAGCCGCCGAATAAACTGAAGGGCCGCTTGCACTGCCGGCAATGAAGGCCCCTGTCACCAGTTGGCGTTCACAAAGCTCAATCTGAGCTGATTCAAATGGGCCTGAGGAACAAGTACATCCACCATGTACTTTCCAGAGGAGCACTTATAGACCTGGACCGTCAACCTCGAACAAGCACTACGAAAAGCTGGGATTGTTTGCTTGAGGCCAAACCCTGTGGAAACTGAAGAATATATGCACGGGACAACGTTGAAACTGAAAATGAAGGAATCCTCATTTTCATCTTCCGGTCCATATTAGAATTTCGCCGAAGGAACGCGGTTTGGGGAATGCCTTCGATTTGAAAATCACTTGCAATTTGCAAACTCAGTGCGAAACATGATACCCATCTGATGGACCAGCGGCCGGGCACGGACACGCCAAGGGGTGACGTTGTGCCACTGGCGACATGGCGTAACATGCGACTGTTTGTGGTGAAACTGTAGCGCTTTTCAATGTGCCTCGTAGCCGAGGTCCTTCAGGTTTGCAAGGACTTCCGTCATCAAAACCGAGGCCTGAAAGTCCGGAACTTGATTCGAATTCCCCCGGTTCCTAAATGCATCTTTTTGCGTTTCAGATTGGAGCATGATTCAATACTGATCTTGGTTGATTCACACAGTTTGGATGTTTTTGTTGGTGATCTTTATCTACAGTTTTGATTATTTGTGTTCCGTCTTCTCAATAGGAATGGAAATCAAAACAAAGTAAAAGTGACGCGTTTCGATGGGGCTATCTCACCTCCATGATTGCCTCCAAACCAAGCCGCCAAGGACACTCCGGTGCCATTGTTGCCTGCTACATGACAGATGAGACATTGAAAATAGTTGAACCATGAACCCTCTGTATTCACTCCTGGCTCAGCATTCCAGAGCGATCTGCCGACACCGCTTTGTACACGGGCGCTGCACGCTCCTTGCATGGTAAGTTGGGGATTCAGACCGGTAGCAGCAGCTTTCATCTAGTCTCCATGAGAGGGATGCTCTAAGTATCGCATGTTGTTACAATGTAAGGTGTGTGATGTTTTTCCTTGCACAGGATCTGACTTGGAGCATCGAAAATAGCGAAATTCTTGAGGAAGTCAAAAAGCATTCGGAATTTCAAAGTGATCAAAAATCGACTTTTGATCACTTGGAACATTGCTTTTGCTGCTACCGCCTGGTCGAAGTTCCTGGAGACATTCAGGACTTCCTGCAGACATGCAGCAAAGATGTGGTTGTCAACAAAAAAAACATCTATTATCATCTATTAATCAGTGAAACTCGGCACTTGTTTCTTCCAAAAATTTCCAAAAAGGTGTCTAAACTGAAAAAAACATCTCTGTGTGGCCTCGTCATCAAACATACGTAGGGCATTAGCTGTACAGGGATCCTGCAATACAGTTCATGTTGACATGGGCACATGACCCATCCACACTGCCACTGCTGTCTTGGACCTTGGGTTTCTTGAATTTGCAACAGTAACCAGCTGATCAAGAAGTTCAAAGATTTCGAATCTTAAGTTGCTCGTTTTCAGCTGTAGGGCCTTCCGCAATAAGTTGGAGAAGCTGCTTTGCTTCGAAGCACGATCTGCAAGCAGGTGGTATGCAACCTGCTCCAATTTCTGACAACAGACGAGTTGCCAAGGCCATTTGAAAGGCCCAAAGTGGTCCGGACTTCATATGCATATGGCAACAAAAACAAACTAACAAAATCCAGCCAAAAAAATGAGAAAATGCAAGAATGTATTTCAATATACTAAGGGCCCCAAAAAAAGGCGAGCCAAAAAAGATCTTGGTTGCACCTTCTCCTCAGGTTTCAGATTTTCTCTATCGGCAATCTTCGTGCCCATCAAATCTTCCAGCTCTTCCAAGATGTCATTTTGGTACTCCTCAAGGGGAAATGTGTATTTCTATGGAGGTGATGGCCATACATGCCTTGCTTTTGCTGGAAATACTTGGCTTATTGGTCATGAAAGAAACTCTCATTGAAGCATCAAAGTTCAAACTATGGCACAGATGGAAGACAATTAGATGGACAGTCACTTAGAGAATCTTACCCCTGTCCATTGTTGGAGGGATGAGATGACGAATAATGAATAAATCTCATTAAATCCGCCGAAATTTCTTGTTAGGCTCCCGACAAGCTTTTCAGCCGCCAGGTTCAGCGGCGACGCAAGGTACTCGGGCAGATCCTGAAAGCTTCCAAACAGCGAAAATGGTAAGAAACTCATCATAGATTGGGTGTGGAACCCTGCGAGTAGCAGTGACCACCAGGATTATCACATGTTTAGTAGGGGATAGAGATCCCTATAATGACCTTCATTTGCCCACTGCTTACTGGGAGGGAGGGCCACACCCAACTCATACACAATCTTGATGACAGAAATATTTGCCAATCAACTCATTCAAAAGTCTCCAGATTCGGACTTGACTAAAAAATCTAGAATGACAATGCAGCTTCCGAAGGCGAAATTGAAATCCCATCTCAACTCCGCCTTCTGAAACCAGCTGTGCTTCCGAATCTGCGAGAAGGTGATCCGCCTTCCAAATGATCCAAATGAAATCAAAGATTGCTCCCTGTAGGTTTGGGATGGGAAAGGTTCTCCAGAAAAAATCATCTATGATGTAAACTGTTCGAAGACCCAACATGATGAGCAATGGCTGATGGTTGCGTATTCCTTTCATGCAAAATACTCCAATACTTCAGAACCAACTCTTTTTGGAACCTACAACAGCTCGTGGTCACATTCCTTCCCTAAGACATCCCACAAAAAAAAAGGACCCTTTAAAATGTCACAATATATAAATTAGCCATTTGCATCCAATAGCTACTCTTCCTCCCCAAAAAAATCATCAGAAAAAAAAAAGAATCCGTGGAAAAAAAAAACCCGGAAAACCCGAGTTGCCTCGTGGGATCCACCACCAGCATCTGGACAATGAGATCCTTTGCCTCGCTGGAGAGATGACCTCCGGTTTCGTGGCAGAAACTGCTGGAAGAATGTTGAAATGCAAAAGTTGACGAATCCTGACCGAAACTAGACCCTAAACCCTACACTGTTACTATCATGACGCGCCTGGTAGAGTAAAGTTCCCATGCTTGATCTTGCGGAAGAGGTTTGGCACCTCTTCAGGGGATTCAACAGACGTCGGACACAACCGGGAAAATTCTGGTTGAATTTGGCCCATTCAAAAATTTGCATGGAATTGAGGCATGTATACATTTTCTCACAAGCTAAGCTAATGCAATTTGTTCACTTCACGTTTGCCATGGCACGTTCTCATCATCGAAGGGCAGGGACCCACAAAGGAGAGCATATAGTACCACGCCACCGGACCTGGCGTCAAAGTAGATTGCCAGGAAAAGAAACACCTAAAGCCACGCTTCAAAAGAAATCTTGGCTTCTTGACTACCAAAAAATTGCTACCCAAGCATCTCTCAACAGAGATTTTGCTTGGTCTCAAACAGGCTTGCAAGACCAAACATCCACCTCTGGTCCTACATAGGCCTGGAAGCAGGGTGAAGGATCCAGAACGGAAGCGTTTGACCAACAAAACTGATGTCGCACAATTCCATCTTTGCTATGTTAACAGTAACATACAGGAACAACTTTTAAGAAAAATCCTGGTCAAAATTTCGACACAAACCAAAGCCTATTGTATATATATGCAGGTAGTCACCCGAATAGGCCACTCATTTGCACCCGACATAGCCGCAAGCTTTGGTGATGTTCTTTTTGCCCTTTGTTTCAACTTCCCTGACAAGGGAATGTCCAGTTGTCTAGCTATTGAGGCAAATGCTCCAGTTCTCTTCTGATACCTTTCGAGAGTCTTGTAAGCTTCACTCCAGCAGCATCAAAGTCATCTAAAGCCATTCTTGCTGCCCGAAAGCGTTCAACGGGGTACTCTTTTAACAAATCCAAAAGCAACGCAGGGCTTCTAGCAGTGGTGAACCGTTGATCTTTTCCAAACAAAGTTGTCAAGTAGGTCTCAGCAAAAGCAGTGTCTGGCAGAACTTGCAATGCCTTCATTTCGGAATATGCCTCAACAATGTCCTTCAAATCGGCGCCAGTGTAGGCACCAAACAGGTTTGTGAACGAAATGACATTTGGCAATACGTTAAATTTGCCAAACACATCGAAGAAATATTTTGCAGCTTTGTGGCGGTTTTGGCCCCATCCCCAGCAAAATGATAAGTGGGCAGTTTCGACCACTACCTGGTTGCTGTGCATCAAGTCCAACACTTGGGCAGCTGCTTCAACATGCTAGAATTCCATTTAGGTCACAAAAGTGCAAGGTCTCATTCCAGATCTTTCGCACCTGCGCTGGTTGCTTTAATTTCCGAAAAATGTGCAAAGCTTCCGCAAAGACTGGCGCATTGAACTCTTGACAACATCGCCGGCATCTGTGATAGATGTCCGCACCCTCATGGTACCTACGACATTCCACTGCGGCATGCGTAGCAGCAGTATAGATTGGCAATGCGCTCCCTGAGTAGTTGGCAATGTTTGATTCCACACTTGGCCATCTGCCTTGCTTGCCAGCTTTTGAGATTGTGCCCACCAAGGACGCTCTTGTCCATTCAATTTGGAGAGTCGAGGTGCACTCGTATACAATGCTCTCCCAGCCCGTTCACGAACACGATTCAACGGTTCCTGTTTGGATGTCGCAAAGTTAAAAAATAGGACTGTGCAGCCAAACACTTGTAAAGAGCAGGAGAATGAGACAGAAAGGTGATTGGCCGAAGGAATCTCTTCTCTTGCCTTTCCAAACACCTGCCATTACAAGTCCATCAATCGATGAAACCCATCAACAGCTCTCAGGAATCCAGCTTGAGCCAAAATCTGGGAGCTTGAGATCAGGTGGAGATCCGCCAACTGTGGATAGGCTAGCATAACTTGTCTACACCATGTGTATAATGGGGGCTGTTCGAAATTATATAAGGTTTCAGAATGACCGTTTAAAACATACAGTAGTAGCTACTGATCACACTTTCCCCTAACCTTCCAGACTTTCATGCCCCTGGCACTACTAAAGTCTAAAGTGGGACACAAAAAAAAACATAGCTGCATGAACGCTTTAGTGTGGAGGATTCATTCAAAGAAATGCCGTTTCATAATTGATCCTTGAACATCCATGAACCTGAAAAGGAAAAGGAATTAAACACCCATTGATCCTTGAAACAAAAAGATTCTTTGAAAACTTCAACCTGATCTTCTGGACCAACTGATGTCCACCACAGAGCTATTGGCAGTTGGCCTTGCCCGTCACCACTTCCGGCGAAGCATAGTTGGGGGAGCCACAGGAGGTCTTCAAAAACTCGCCGTCACGCCTGAGAAGTTCATCAAGTTCATCGTTCGTTCATCCAAAAGGTTGAAACATGGGAAAGAAAAAAAAATACTCTATATGTATATATATATATAGACATAGATATAACAGAGGAAAACTCCCAGATCATCTTGAAGGGATCTAAAAGTCTTGCAAGTTCTTGGAATCATTCTTCAGTCTCACTTTGTTTTCTTTGCTTATTGAGCTTCGGACATGGTGTTGGACAGACCGAAATCAGCAATCTTCACATGCCTTACAAGTCATATAAAGTCATATTTAGTCTGTTGCAGTTGAATCTCCTTAGAAACCGGATAAATATGGATAAAGTAAGCTTTTGGATGCTCGGTTTGAGGTCCAAACAAATTGGAATCCAACAAGAGATTTTCAGGTTTGAGGTCTCGATGCGTCACCTGATCGACAGAAATCGATCGATGACGATGGGCATTGGATCCCAAGTGCCAGCTTTCAACTGGGACAAGCACCATGCACTGGTGACAATACTCAACTCCTGAAAGAATCTGCTGAAAGAATCTTCTGGCCTCATTTTGCAAGCTTTTGCTTTTGGAATGACTTTCAGAAAAGAGATTTTTGTTGATAATCTTGTATCTCCAGTCTAACCTCCAACCTCTCAGAATCTCGCTTCATCTTCCTGTAGTTTAAGCTTGTGAACAATGTGATCAAAAAGCTCTCCACCTTGGACATATTCCATGACCTTAGGTACACAAGCATGCATTGATCCTCGCTGATTGGACCAATCATAGGTTTCTCTTCTATGTTTAGTTGAGGCAACAGAATCAAAAGCAAAAAAAGTTGGAAACCAAATGTGTTGTTTCTAAACTTTTCTCCAGTAGTTTCTGCTCAATGCCTTTGTTTCTTAGCTCCCAACCATGAAAATATCACTGGGCGTGTCAAGCAGCTCATATAATCGGATCACATGAGGATGCTTCAGAAACCTGGGAACCAAAGAGCTATGCCCAGTATCCAAGTGAACACCTTCCTCTTCCCACAGATTCAATCGACTGGGTTTAGCACTGCAAGATCTGGATTTCCCGTCTGATCTTTTCATGCATATTCATGTGCTCCATCTTTCTCTTGTTGATGATCTTGATAGCCACCTGATGTGAATGCTCCACAGGGTGGTTTTGTTTCACATGCCGACTCAAAATTGGAAGTGTCGATTCAGAAGTATAATAAAGACTAGCACAAAGCCTGACGGGCAGTATCAGGTTTTCAATAAAGCACACACCTTCTGTCCCGTCGTGGTGTGCTCGGCCATCTTGACCTACACGAAATCAATCCCCAGGAAATGTAGAGTGGAACCCGCTACCTTGTAGACAGGGAGTACAAGTCACAAATAGAATCGAGAAATTTCACAAAACTCTGCGGATTTGTGTCTCCACAGAGGCAACTTCGCAGTTGCAAGAACCATTCTGAGCTGGGTTCTTCGATGCGCATCAACAGACTATTCATGCTAGATTCATATATCTATATTATATACCACGTATCATATTTGACAAATACCATGTATCCTGATGTCAATATCTACCATTTCGGATCAACACCCATCCCAGTGGCCTTGCCAAAAGTTCCCACGCCCAGCGTGTTGGAGATCTGGAACCAAGGGATACCAACAAATCGACAAAAATAACTCAGCATCTTGGGTGCTAAATTCCAACAAGCTTCAGTAGCTGAATGCCCAGTGTATTACTATGCTGACCTGTGGTTTTCTGTAGAAATGATGCAATTCTAGCAAGAAATACAAAAAAAGGACCCACAAAAGTACAATAAAAATCCAACAAACATCTCGATCTTCGATCTTCATCCCGGACACCCACCTTGTAATTTGCAATCGTCACCATCTCCACAACACAATCTGGATCACATCAGAAGAGTTCTCGGCTCCACCGGTTGAGCGCTTTTCGGCTGTGAAAATGTTGGCTAGCTTTGGTTCATGGAAACTTTGAGTCAGGGTCAAGCCATACAAAGCACGCAGTTGGTTGGTTGTGACATGATTAGGCTGCAGGGTACAGAGTTGCAAAAGCTTTTTTGGGGGTTTAGGGTTGAGGATGCTTGGAAGGGACATTGGAAAAACTGGGTTGAGCTTCACAAAACAAAGCTGCATGGTTGCACAGGAAGATATTCCCTTTGAGCAGAAATGTGGCAGGACGTCAACATCTGTTGGTCGCATCATGATGTTTGAAACGCGTGTGGCAAACTCGAGGTAGAGCAAAATCCTGTGAAAATTGTGGCCCACAGGCCCTGACAAAAACATACACTTGCTGCTTGCAAGCAGACACCTCACCTATTTTTGCAAAGCTCAAAAATTCTAAGCTGTGCACTACATTGACCAGTACAGAATGGGCAGTCAAACTCATCCCGTGGACGTGGACGGCAGATTCGCTTATTTCCGCAGCATCTGCAGCCACTCTCAGTGCTGGTTGATGGTCCGCAGGGCATCCTCCAGCTTGGCACTATCAAAAGGAAATGTAAAAAAATAGTGGAGCTGTTCGATGCTGCCGTGCCTGCAAGCAACTGGTGTAATGCTTGAGGGCCTGCATGATATCATCATCAGCCTGCAAGCAGGAAAGCTCGGAAAATCATGTCCTTCCAATCTCCCATCTCAACTTTTTTTGGTATGCCTTTTGACAGTTCATGAATTTCACAATTTCAAGACTATGGAAATTGACTCCAATTCACTGTTTTCGGTCCAGCTGCAAAATGAATTGCAATGTCGCCCTGTCGCATCACTTCGTCCAAGCCTGCGTTCGAGCCTTCTTCTCTACCGCCAGCATAGCTTTGATGCCAGAGACCTCTGCATCAAAGTTGCTCCACTGGACAACAGACTCAACAGACCTTGTGTTTCCTTTTCAGGAATTCCCAGTTTCGGTCCGCCGTGAAATTGATGGATTCGCCTGCTCCTCCACATAACTGTAGATCTGTTCATCGCCTCTGAAGCTGACGAAAAGAAACTTGGGGAAGATTCCGATCTGTTCATCACTCGTTACAGTCTTAACGAATCTACTGGCAATCTTCGATCATTTCTTGGGTGAAAACATGTTTCAAGCAACGCAGCAACACAGTTCTTTTGGGGGAGGCCTGTTTCACTTCGCTGTTTCAGCCCATCTAAACGCGCTCGAAGACTCTGATACCTGGGCGTTGAAGGCGTTGTAATACAGTAAAGATACTCATGTTTGATGATGTTCATGGAAATCCTTCATTGGTGGGGTGCAGGATAGGTTGGCAATCTCGTGGAGAAGTTCCAATCTTTCTAAAGTGGTCGGATCAAAATTCTATGAGAAACGAGACTTTTTGAACCTTTGTGGAAAAAACATCCAAAGCTCCCATTGTGTCAGATTGTTCTTTCTCCACAGGCTCATTAGTTTCAGTACATATGCATGGTCCTTGCCAAGCGTTTGGCCAACTTTCGATGAAGAAGAGGTCGCCAAAGGCGCATTGCAAGGGTAAGACCAACAGCATAGGCAACACCTTGAAGAATCAAATCTAAGATCGGTTCCACCATCACAGAGAGCTTTGCACTTCGCTGAACCGAAGAGAGTATGGAAAGGACAACATGTGAACCAGGGGCCAAAACAAGAAGAACGGTAAGGATGGCAAGAATTGCTGGTGATGACATGCAATCCCATCTATGATGCGGATAAAAAAGAAACCCTTGATACCAGGATGCTCCAATAAAGTAATATAAAGCAGCAAGGACAAATATGCAATGAGTCCAGGCGCGATTGCATTTTACACAATGGCATATTCAAACCAATGAAGGCTACAAATAGAAGTGGAACATTCCAATAGAAAAATACCACCTCCCAGGTATATGGAAACATGCATGACATTTCGACAGGAACCAACGAGGCAGCAGCAGATGAGACTGTTTCCCCATCATAAAACCCATGACCAAAGAACTGCCAGCCTATCAGAAGAGCCATGGCGAGAAACATGCAACGCACCACACAAGAGCCAAGTTGGCTTACTCCATTGACAAGTGAGCCAAATTGAATTTCATAGGCTCCATAAATCAGCTGAGAGCCAGGTAAGTACACCAGCAGCGGTGACAAATAGATTGCTGGAACCTCACACATCTCAGCCTTTAGAATTTTGGATACCAAAGGGGTCGATACACCCACCACCAACGCCACAATGAATGCTTCCAAATCAGCCCATTCCTGGCTGAAGTGTCTGCAGAAGATCTGTGCAAGCACAGCCAATGGTAGAATGATGGCGACTGCTGCAGCATCACGCCAGCTTCCCATGAAGGCTGCAAGTGACGCAAGGATGCTCAGGGCACAGAAGGAAAGGTAGTGGATACAAACACTATAAGGAGGACGCAGTTCAAAAATATCGTCGAGCAAATCTGACGCCCCTTGAACACTTCCAACTCGCATCATCATCAAATTTGCCAAACTAATGGTAGATGCGAGTTTGTCTGCATTGATGCCTCTTGCAAACGGCACTGTGTGCACTATCCCGCCAAAGGATGCATGAATGTTCCTTGTCCCAACCTCAAAGTGGACCACTGGTAACTCTATCGCAGTACACACTTGAAAAACCACGTCTTCAGTATCTGCTGCGCTTTGGCCGAAGCTGATCATTGCTAGGCTCAATTTGAGAATGAATATCACAGGGACTCCTAAGGGGCCAAGCCCTTGCTCATCATATAAGCGTTGTATGTCACTTTGTGTGAGGATCTGCCCCGGCGCTAAAGCTCTTTGCAGCCGAGACTGTCTCAAACTATCTTGTAGTCCCTCTTCTGCCCTTTCGATTGTAGAGAGGGAGGTGACAGAATCCTCCACACTGGAAAACCCTCCATGGCAGTCCACATACAAAATAGGCAAGCTCTCCTTCCATATGTTCTCCGACTCATCATCAGATTCAAAGCTTGCCATTTCACAGCTTCACGAGCTTCTCAAGAAAGCCACTATGGAATTGACTTGGAACTGGCTGGCTCGTAGCGACTGGAGTAGATTTATATCTATCTCAATCTAGTCTTTGAATCCCTGGAAATCACTTTTTTGGATGGTGGAGTCTTACAAACAAGTAGTTCTCCAGCAAAATTATGCTAATACTATTTGATTTAACCATAGCTGCATACCACACACATGTCTGCTACACTGAAGCGTTCTCCTACCCTTCTGGTTTCGTCCCAATAAACTCCCCAAAAGAAGTGTTGTTACCACATCAACCGTGATGTCTGCACTGGGTCTCCGCGCTTCTGCTCACGCTGTTGCGCTTGCGTCAGAATTAGGGTGCGAGTCTGGGCCTGCATCTGTTAGACTGTCACTGGTAACAGGATCAACTATGGTCCTTGTCATGAAAAGATAGACTCGCGGCACTTCATATCATATCACTGACATTCATTGACACTGTCTTCTATTCTGATTTCTTTCTACTTAGACTGTCGACTCATCAAAAGTCTCTGCATTCCGGCCCTCCAAAACTGATCACTGACTGTCTTGTTCCCAAATGCCTCGCACTCTGACAACTGCTTTGCAAATGCATCTGTACGATGGGCCCGATCCTCGTCAGCATATGGAAAAGAAAAACAGCCGAAGCTGCTAAGACGGGATGAAAAATGTGGGAACCTGGCAATAGGTATTTTATTCGGAAGTCCAATGTGAACTTGATGAATGACACTCAATGACTTTGAGTGGAAAATAGAACTCTTGCAGCTGAAGTGCTTCTCTTTCTTGGTCCAAGTTCAACTTGCAGGTGCTTACCTCCTGTCAAAGCACCACCAAAAGAGACAAAAAAACTGTAAATGCGAGCTAATGCAGCCGGAAGACTCGGATCTTAGAGGAAATGTCACAAAGGGATCAGCCAAGTCACCGCACACCCGAAAGGAAGGACTGGATTGGATTGTGTATCTTTGTCTGGCCCATGTCCTGCTTTAATCGTTGATTTCGGTGACTGACATCCTGGTGAGTCGCAATTCTACAAGCTAAAAAAGCTCACAAAGAAGGAAAAATCACCTAAGAACTCACTTGATTCACAGCTAATTCGGCTCATACCTGCATGTGTTTCTCCCTCGTCAATGCAAAGTTGTGCTCCACTGCTGACATTCTTTGGCCAAGCATTGCTACACCTGCAGTTTGCCAAAAAAAAAATGGCACCCAGAAATTACCTAATTACCTCTTGCAAATAGTGAGAAGAGAAACCATCCATTTCAAAAAACCCTGCAATTGCCAGCCTGAAAGAAAAATGAGTCCAAAGTTTCACGCAACATTCAAAGTTGGTCAAATCACCGTTGAAGATGTACCAAAATCTAGGTCTTCCCGACTGGACTCCAAACGGTCCAACTTCTTCATGAAAACGGAGTCCAGTCTCTCCTTCAGGAGTCTCAAGTGACAAACCCACCATCCCCCAAGTAAAACGCATCGAAATTGCTATTGGAGATGCGGGATCTGTGTGGCAAATCACATCTCCTGTAGGGCCTCTACTTGTGACTCAAACATCATCCCCAAGGCTTTGTTCGCCTAGGATGGCCAAACTGATCCAGCACAAAACAAAGGGTGGGAAGTCTGTTCGTGATTTTGGGGATAGACTTCGGGGTGGTGGTGGTGGTGCAATGACTGAGCTGCAAGAATTCACAGACTTGCCAAATGCCATGTCGGGTATCTTGGTGCTATATATGGATGTTTCCAAAAATAGGGGTACTCTTGAAGGCTGCAACAAGGAGAAGTCGCAACAAACCACATGGGGCCTCTTGTCTCTCTTTGATCTCAGACTGGACGGATTGGACCACTCTTTCCATGCTTTCCCTCACGCCTGAGGAAGATCATCCAGCAGCAACAATACAAAAAATAACACCCAAGGACATCTTCTCAGGACCCCCACCATTGAGCTTAGAACTACCTTTATCAATTCGATTCCTGCAAGAGGCGCAAAACATGTCAAGTCACCTGTGACAGGATTTGGCTGGAAAACTCACTTCTCGACATGTTCAACTCTTTGCATCTTGGCCTTATCTCCTCTTCCCATTGCTCATGCTTCTCCAAGGAATTCTTGCCCTGGCAAGTTCTCAGCTTGGTGTAACTCAGGGACCACAACTACAGCACCACCTGCAAAGGCAGTTGGATGCTGCTCTCGTTCCTTAGTCAACGAGATGACTTCAGGGATTTAGAGAAAAACACTGAGACTTTAGATTTCAACCCAGCCGCACAAGTTTTGGTTCTAAGTCTGCATCGGACGGACAGTGTCCATGGCACAAGAGCCAGCATGCTCTCAAGAGTTCAATTGTGACATATTTTTGCAAGACCATTCTGACACTGTGTGAATTGTGAATTTAGAGGCATAAGTTATGAGAATGATCTGAAGGGCTGTCAGGAGGCTCCCATCTCGTCGTCGCGAACTAAAAAAGAAACCCACTCTGAAACCCGTCGCTCCACGATCGCAGACTCCACTGATCGGGCCAGAATGTCCGACCAGAAATGGCACGCAACTCACTTCCTTGCCAGTGCTCCAAAAAGGCTCCTGGTCATGCAACAGAGAGTCTCCATGACATTTCTTGCGCTTCGCATGACTCTGCCAAGCAGAAATGTGAAACCGACATCGGGGGCAAACTAGGCACAGATACATCCGCATCCAAAGCAGAAAATCTCGCTAATGAGACACAACTCATTGACTGACATGAACCGAAATCTTCGTATTACATTTCCATCACAGTTTCTCTGCTTTGGAAACCTGGTAAAGCTGTCTTTATGCAGCACACAGCTGAAGTTGGCTCAGGTGACGTTGAGTCCCTCTCAGGACTCCAATGGAACTGACCTGCCCATCACACTGGCCAAGCTGTAAACAGCACAGGCATGCACTGGACAACTTCGTAACAAAGTGTAAGTGGAACAAAAGTAGAGATGAAATATAGAATAATATACAGTAGATAGTAACGAACCGGATAGTACTCATCAATGCGCAAAACAAAAATCAATAGACTGTTTGTTTGCTCCTGACAGCTCAACAGAAACCTCTGAAGCTATTCCAATGGCTTCGTTCTCTGTTTCATTGCAGTGTCCTGTTTTCTCATCGGCTTAGGTCAAGGCTCATCCGCTGAATTGATGTAAAATCCTGAACTTTGAAGCAGGGTTGCTAGACAAAATCACTGCATTCACCTTGAAACAAACTAGAAAGCAACAGAAACCTTCAAGCACACCTTATAGCCTTTTAGTCAAGCGCCATCTCAACACATTAAACAAAATTCCGGTGAGATTCCAAACAGAGAGAGAAGTATGTTACATGTTGGAGCACCTCCTTTGGAACTTTCCCTGAACTGTGCCCAGAACCTGTCCCGGAACCTGGCTGCCTTACCCTCTCACGACCCCTCCAGAAAACCTTCCC
Organism: Breviolum minutum Mf 1.05b.01; assembly: GCA_000507305.1. Lineage (NCBI taxonomy): Eukaryota > Dinophyceae > Suessiales > Symbiodiniaceae > Breviolum > Breviolum minutum. The sequence continues at coordinate 94,093 of DF240759.1, forward strand.
TCGATGTATTGGCTGAAACAACCAAGTCATAGCATTCTGTTGCTGTGAAAGAGTTTTCTACTAAACTGACCAATCAAGAAAATATCCGAACTACCCCAAAAAGAAGTGGATGATGCATAAACAAATCAAAGGCCTCAAGATATCAAAGGCCTCGAAATTGCAATCGGTCCCATCTGAATGCGATCTGAATGCCGTGTGACAAGTGCTGCAAAGTTGCTACTTGGTCCAGGGAGCGGCAAAGGTTGGCTATCCTCTGGGCGCCAAATCATTTGCCTACAAGAACATTGCAACTGGTATGTCAACTCAAAAAGGTATCCATCTTGAAGGATATCATTGATATCGGTATCATCTTGGTTTTCTGATTTGTACTCCTTTCCAATGATTGCCCATCAGTTTTGCTGCCAAGCAGCCAGATTTGTGGCTGAACTGCAAGCTGCAAGGCTTGCATGAAGCGAAAGCCATCAAAGCGGGCATTTTGAGCCTTGGCAGCTGGGGATACCCAGGCCCATTGCCGCCAGGTTGCCGCCGGGTAGCCTTGCTAGGCCCCGAACGGCATCGCAACAAAGGCGACAACGACAGTCCTGCTGGGAGGCGAAAGTCCATGCATAGGCCTGGAAAGATCCAAAAGACGTGCTTAACAATGCTTCACATACGTTCCAGTCAGAGCATGTCGTTGCTAGTTCGTTATTTGTGAAGGAAGAGGGTGAGTTTTCAAGCACATTTCATTTGAAGCATCACTCTAAATAACCCGCATAGGGGCTCGCACCAAAGATCCTGCGTTCACCAGCTGCCAAGCCTCCTAGCAAGCAAGAGTCTTGCTGAATTGCTGAGAGAGCATCCACTAACGCCCAATGCATTTTTAAGGTGGTCCAAGCAGCTTCTCAAACTCAGTGCTGTCCAGGTAGTCTGAGGACTCTTCAGAGCAGACTGGTCTGGGATCTCGAATTAAATGAGCCCAAAACAGTTTGCTACCTATTCCAGGCTCATTCGTTTCATTAACTGGAAGTGCCTGACCGATCATCGGCCCAGACGCACCGGGGTTGTGGAGCGTCAAGGGCAAAACTTCTGGCACAGAATCAACTATACACATGGGTGAAATTTGTGGTTCTTCTTTAGGCCATTCAATGGGTGCGATGTCACTGGTATCATCAAGAGTATCACTCTCAGAGTCAGACATGGCAACAGCATCTGGGACCTTCGAAAGCTTTCCGGTTTCAAGCCACTCTCTCGCTTCAGAACGGCTAGCAGTACTGTCCTCCACCGCCATACGTTCCAAGATCTCAAGCTCCTTCTCAGCAGCCAACAAGTGCCTTTCGAACTGTTGCAGGTGATGCCTGCGTTGATCCTCCTTGTTTTTGAAATGCCTTTGCAGTTCTTCCACCTGCTGCTCTGCTACCTCCAAGACTTCTTTCAGCCCTTTTTGCATAGATCGTTTGGAGCGATGTTCAATTGATTCACAGACTGAATGCCAAGCGGTCGCAATCTCTGCAGGAACATTCAGTTGCCGCAAATCATGAGCCACCCGTGCCATGGCTTGGCCGCAGCTCAAGATGAAGTGATGAAATCTTCTTGTGCTTCACATTGCATTGTAAGAAAAAGATGTCTTGGAAAAATTCTGAAAATCATTTGCTGCTATCAAACTCCTAGAGGTAGCTGCAGTTTAAACCACAAATGTGTCAAAGCAAAGGTGGTCGAAAGGTGGCCCAAAAAAAATATGTGAGTCAATTTCGATACCTTCACCAACTGGCCACCAACTGACCGACCACCGACCACAGCGTCCTTCTCCCCAAGATATCCCAGCAATTTTCGCAGTAGCAACTGTTGCAGCTGCATCATTGGCTTCACATCCTGTTCAGATTCCACTGGACAAAACGAAAAGAGCCACGGACCTTCTCAGTACATAAAATACCGGTCGGTATTTATCATATATGTGAATGTCTAATGATGTTTCATGGTATGATACGATATGATGTGACATAAGATGGTGTCAAATGAGAGTGGCTCCATGCGTCCTCCAAGGCATACTCAACCATATCTTCTGGCAGAGGCCTTCTCTCCCAAAGATGCCTGTCCTGTCAGTGCATTTTCAATGAATCTTGATCATGTTCATGCATCTGCATGCTGGTTTGCTATGCTCTACACTGCATGTACCCTACTGAGTTCAGGTCCCGAGAAAATCGCTCATGAATGGCCTGCTTCTGTTCCTGACTCAGTTGCCAACGTTTCAATCAACAGGCTGACCATGATGTATTGCATCATCAAACCTCAGTCCTGTGTCAAGATTCCATAGCCTTGAACAGAACCCTGCACAATACCATGAGAGGTCAGCAGCCTTAGACATGTCAATTTCTTTTTGTGAGATGAGCATGGAAGATTCTACCGCTTGCTGATGGAAGAAATCCTCACCTGGAATGTATAAACCTTGTATATTTGTGGGATAGACTACCAATCAACTGGTGAACGCCGGATTTCTGAACCATCAACAGTATCATCCAAAGCATCCCAAAGACCTATGGATTTATCTCCAGTGGATGTCACCTCAGCCACCAACTTGGCACTCCCTTGCACATAGCTAGTCCTCGCAGATGTTTCCAAGACAAGCTGGACGTTTCCAAATGTTTCATATCACCAGCTTGGAAATTCTCAAATGATCCATAGGTTTTCACATCATATATATATATACAGGTACAATCTGTTATCTCACACAATATTTTTATACAGTAGATGGAACATAGATTATCGTATCAAATTTCGCCTCATGGGGTATTGTGTATAGTTAGATGGCACGGATTTCCAGCCTGGTCCCTCCAAAAAGAGACGGAGCAATGACGGAGCGAGATTCCACAAATCAGGACAGGCATGTACTATGGAGCATATGTGATGCCACAAAAGCATGAGAGGAACATATCAACTGTCACAACATTGAGCACATACCGCAACTGTCGTGGAGAAGTTGGCTTCCAAATCCTCCCATCAACATCCCGCGGTCTTGTGGCCACTGAGCCGGCGAAGAAGCACATCGCACAGCTGGCAGTCAAAGAGTCCCCTGAAAGGCGGAGAAACACAAGCAGTTAACATGTTGTAAGTGAAACATCCAGAAATTTGGTGCTTCACTTTGAACTTAACAGCAACAAAACAGAAAAGCTTTTGCACATACACAAAAAAACCTTGGCTTGTTGCATACTGTATACTTTAAGTGGATGATCATGGCCTTGGTTGAATTCCATATTGATGCCAGAGAGCATCAGTGTCCTGACCTCAGTTTCTCCAAAGTTCTTTGGAAAAGGGGATGCGTCCAACATCAATATCCAGGCAGCAAGCGAAAATCGTGTACCACCTTGATGGGTTTTTCAGATTCCAAGAGCTGACGTAGGCCAAGCCTTAGATATAAAAAGGCCAGAAATTCAGAAGGCAACTGCGAGTTTTCAAGCGACAAGTGCAGCAAAAAATCTCTGCTGTGCACATTGCTAACTACCAGCTATTGTCCTTGGATTGTTCTTTGGAAGTTCTTTTTGAGAAATGTCTGGTTTAGGGTTTCAGTTGTGCAGCCATGATACTGAAAAGCTCGTTCACCAAGCTCCAAAATGTCAACTGCAAAGGCCTCTCCATGGAGAGTTCCGATCCTGGCGGTTTTTCACAGCTGCCGTGTTGCCATGAAGCCATACACAACAAACATGTCGCGTGCACTGCAGCAGGCAAATCCTCCACAAATCGACTGGCCGCATTCTGAAAGCTACATGAGCAGCACAAAATCATTCACACCTGCCATGATCCAACATATTTGGCCTCGAAACGATTCAGAAGGCCACAGGCATAGGTGATGACTAGCAAGAGACTTACAGAAGACTAAACTATTCCAGCTGTACAGATTTGACCAGGATTCCAACTGACGTTCTTGGAGAAACCAGCAGCCCTTTGAAAGGTCTGCGCCCTGACATGCCAGGTTGGAGTGGATGGACACAGGTAGGACCTACAAATAGGAAGCGCATGAGAGACAAAGAAAGTGAGTGGTCTGCAAAATGATTTGGAAAAGCTCACAACTCAAGTATGAGTAGGATGCATAATATGGCCTTGCACTAATGAATTTTGATCTTTTTCAAGAGAATCTGACAAAGAGTTTTCAATCAATGACATGTCTCATCTACAAAATCTACCAAACACCTGGCACCAGCCCAACCCACTAGCCTCACAATCAATGGCAACGACTTGTTCAAACTCCAAATGTTTCAAGACGCTGCGAAGCTCCTCTAGAGGCTCCCACGGACAAATTCACATGCAACTTTCTGACGTCACGTAACCTTTCAACAAGCACAAACGTCAAGTCCAAATGGGAAATTATGCCATTGGCAAACCCCGAACGAGCGACATCAATCATGCAGCAACACGAAAAAAATCCTCTTCCGTTGAGGCCACTCGGGGCAGTGGGGAGGCCTGGACCGATCCACAACAGGTTCCACAGGGCACAAGTTGTCAAGGACGTTGCCATGAAAACCAACAAAACCTGCCTCAACTGGCTTGGAAATTGACCTCGAGTTCATCGGAAAACGCCCAAAAAAAAAATCAACACACACAAATCTTGAACTTTGGGTATTCATATAGTTTCCCATTGAGACTTTGGAAAAGTTTTCAAAAAAAAAGGGGTTGAAGGTAAAATGTAGCGATTTTTTTGGGTCAATAACGGTAAGTAACGGTGATCCACGGTTGTCGTTCTCTCGGATACCGAGCGCGGAAGCATAGCCAGCACCAGGCACGAAGGCGGTGGCATGTGGATTCATGGCTGGCAAAAGACGACACCCTGCTTCGAATCAAAACATTTGCGTACAGAATCAACCAATAAAAAATATTGGAAGGATGACCCCTCAATGCAAGATAAGTATATCTATTATGTTATATCAACATTCATTAAATATTACAGTACATTTAGGTATTTGGAAGAAGCGAAACTTGTTGGGCAACAGCATGATATTTCATCCCAGCTGAAGTTTGACATTGTGGTCGGCCAATCATATAGGATTGTGTAGGTGTTTTACCATCTCTTGTGGTCAGAACGGATCGACCTATGCAACCTTGTACAAACAATGATCACAGCTGAATGGATTGAAAATCGGGCGGTGACAGACTCCAAAGTGCGCATGCATGCAAAAAACCTGGAAGAGGAGACCGAAAGCCGAAAGCGTGTTCAAAGTAAAAAAATGTGGAACATGTGCCACAGTAAACCAGGTATGAATCTGAAAGCAAATTGTTCGTTGCGGTACAAATTTCAACGCAAAAGATTCCTTGGAAATCGAAAACGCAATGTGGGAAACACTGCGCTATCATAAACAGGAACGGATTTACAAAAACACTTCACATGCTTTCAACTTCCCACTTTGAATCAAACGTCAATGCAAACAAAACCTTACCACCGTCACGGTCTTTCCTTTGACATCGAAATGCTGACAATAAAATGGAACGATACCAAATCCTCTAAACGACGGGGGGCTGTTCTCTTTTCAACATCATCACTACAACAGCATCAAATTTTGTTTGGTTCGATTTGTTTTCATAAACGTGTCAGTCAAAGTCGCTTGCTCCATAACAAAAGCTATATAAACAATCCAGCGACCAAACAAATAATTTGTACTGTGATGCAGCGGCGAGCTTCCCTTCCAATCACGATCGAAATCCAATCCATGTGAATTGTGTAGAATAAAATCATCTCAAAAAAAAATAAATGTTGCACAGTATATTTTTTTGAGCTTGAACCGATCGAGCACTAAGCATTGGCAGTCAATGTTCCTCTTAGTGTATTGGAACAATGGACCACATTACTGCAATCTCGGATCAACTACCACCGGAAGAAAAGAAACACAAGCAACACATACAACAAGCAAGCAAAACAAACAACGAAAATGAATGTGCAAGATTCTTCTGCATGATGTAGTGCGGTCCAGCCAGATTAAATGCAAAGACCAGAGAGAAGAAAAATGTTTTTTTGAGCTCATGCCGTGCACGCTCGAGGCTCTGACGGTCATCAAAACGTATTGTCTTTGATTAGCTATTCCCACTTATTGGAGAATAGGTGAAAGCAAAAAGCCAGGTGTCTTCCAGTTTCAAACAAAACAAACCCAACCAAAAACAAAACCAAAACAGCACAAGAAGACACCCAGGGAACTAGGTGAGACACTACGCTTTCAGAAAAGAAATCCTCAGGCCGCTCAGTACTTCTTCACGANGGGAACTAGGTGAGACACTACGCTTTCAGAAAAGAAATCCTCAGGCCGCTCAGTACTTCTTCACGATGTCATAGCAAATCTCGCAAATAGATGTCCCAAGTGACTCAAAGTCTCGAAGTTATAGTCGGTGGTGGTCCTGCATCATCCCAGTCATTGAACAAGGGTGAGGAGTTGGTTCACCCACGTCCACGTAGATGAAGCTGCGCAAGGCAGGGGTTCCATTGAGATAGTAGTTGCCGCAATACAACACCAGAAAAAAATGAAAGGTTGTTGTTCCTGCTTCTGAGACCCAGATGGCTTACAGATGATCCTGGAAGAAACTCCTTCCATTCCACTGTGGCCAGGGAGTAAACCCTGACGAAGATGAAAGAAATCACCAGGTTCTGTTTTCCCAGCCTGACCAGGAACAGTAGGCAGTCCTACCATGGGCAAAAGTCTGTTGCATGCCCAGTGTAGTGATTTATGTTGTGTCGTCACAGACACGAGGGTCGGTCCGCGACAGACGCTAATGTAAACATGTAGAGAAACCCTAAGGATTCTGTGGTCTGTGGTGTGACCCCAGGGAAGGATATGTGGGTCCGTAGTTCGACGGAGGGTAATGTCCTGCATAGAAAAATGCAGGGGAACTGGTCCACGTCCCCTTCACCACACATCGGGCAGCATGGGTGACGATGCGCCGAGCACCTATGGTTTGAACCCCTCGAACTTCATTTCCATTGGTTCGCAATGACTGACGGCCAGAGTACGTGTGAGAGTGCAGAGCTCCCCTCGTATCAGCCCGTCGGTGCCTCAGTGATGAGTGTCAGAGTAGTTCCGATGACACGCAAGGCGCCGGTAGGCCACAGTAAGGTTCCAATCCCAGGACCAAGCAGTGCTGCTATGGGATCGCTCCCTGACTTTGTTGAATGCCTTGTAGTAGCTACTCCCTCGTGGATAAAGGCAACAGCAGCCAGTCCACAGGACAAAACTCGCTAGTGAGTGCTCAAATCAGAATGGCAGCTTGAGCCAAAGTGGCATGAGTCAAGAGCTCCGGATTCCTACGTCTGTCCATTCAGTCCTCCTTGCCAAATGTACGTGGTTTGTTGGAAACCATGAGGTCACTCAATTGGAGCTACCAGCAGCCAGTTGACACCGCTGGGATCCACCATTCACCGTAAGGCCATGCTCTCAACAAATGGTGAGTAAGCATGTGCCGCTTTCCCATCTCTCTAGTTACACCTGTAGAGCCCATGCTGCTTCAATAAGCACTTAGGCATGCTGTATCCCTGTGGACTGCCTGAAGGTAAGACAGTGTCCCACTCGCACTGGGGACGACTTCGATGCTGGCGTCCGTTGTATGTCACTGCAATCATCGACTGAGACAGAGTTGAAGAACCTGTGACAAGCGCAAGAGAGCTCAAACACCATTCCCCTTGTGTATTCGCATGAGATACTCGCGATGAATGTTCCGAGTGGCCTTGAACGGTTGCAAAGTCTGTTTCACGCTCTCATGCACGAGGATGCACTCCATCCATCTGAGTACAAATCCTCATTCTCCCCCAGGCATAGACAAGATCCTTCGGGATGCAAGCTCTATTGGTCTCTAAGTGTCTAGGAGAGAAATGCACATTCCTAATCAAACCAACACCGAATGAAATCTCAGAATTAAACTAAGCACGTCCAACAACGGATCATGAGCATTCTCGAGGGATGAGTTCATTGTTGGCATCCTGTTGTGGCTAGACCAAACAGCTGCCGACCGATCGACTATGTATGTAAACTGAATGCTCTTCTGGGGCCTGGATTTGCAGCATCAAGGAGGACGGGCGCACCAGTCAGGTCTCCTGAGAAGAGCGCTCTATTGAGTGGCGGACAGGCCCCTCATGGGATCATCCCTCACGTCAGGTGGTAGTTTACGGCGGAATATCCCTGCTTTGTGTGCCATACTTGTACTACTATGCGCTCATGGCAGTCAATCAGGACAGCACATCCATCTGCTGATCATGTGGTGCTACGTTCGTGCACCATATGCCCCTCCACTAAATGCCATCTGCCACCAGAGGTAGTGTACACCTCGCACTGGTAAATCCATATTGCTCTATCTCACGGTAAAGGCAACAGTGTTCAGTCGGAGAATCGCATGTTGCCAAAGATCCCTTAAGCAGCTCAATGGTGGAGGATATCGTTTGAGCATAATGTGCAGGTAAGAATGTCCGCCTCAAATGCCGCTTGAATGGTTTGGGTTGCACCAATGCAGAGTATGTAGTGCCTTGCATTGAAATGACCAAGGAGCAAGGGGACTTGTCTGAGGCAGAGGAACCAGAGGAAACCTCAGGGACAGAAAGATGTGGTGTGCATCAGTCTCTTCGTGTGTCCAGCAATCACAAGCCATTGGATTACAGGCGCCTGTGATGGGCACCGTTGTCACGTCAGAGGCATCAGATGCATCTGGTGTAGCAGGTAGTCAACAAGGGTGTTCAGATAAGAGAACTCCAGGAAGGATGTGTGGGTCCGTAGTTCGTCGAAGGGTAATGTCCTGCATAGTAAAAATGCAGAGGAATCGGTCCAAGTCCCTGTCTCTTCTCATCGAGCAGCATGGGTAGTAAGTACCGAGTACCTACCATTTGAACCCCTCGAACTTCATTTCCATTGGTTCGCAATGACTGACGGCAAGAGTACGTGTGAGAGTGCAGAACTTCCCTCGTATCAGCCCGTCGGTGCCTCAGTGATGAGTGTCAATGTAGTCCTGATGTCCAAACCATGCATTGGTAGGCCACGGTAAGGTTCCAATCCAAGGATCCAGCAGTGCAGCTATGGGGTAGTTCCTGGCTTCGTTGAAAGTCTTATAGAAACCAGGGAAAAGAAAACCAGGAAACCCCAATACTTTCCAATCGTTTGAGTAGTTGCAAGAACCACTGTTGCAAGGTAAAGGAAACAGTTCCCAGCCAACAACGGAGACACCAAACTGCAACCAAGTGGATAAAGGCAACAGCGCTCAGTCCACCCGACAAAGCTCACTAGTGAGTGCTCGAACCAGAGTGGCAGCTCGAGTCAATGCGGCTGGAGCCAGACGCTCAAGCTTTTTTGCCTCCTATCAGTTAGTCCGCTATGTCGACCTAAGTAGTTTGATGGAGACTATGTAGTCATTCCTGAGAACCACTAGCAGGAAACTGAGCCAGGAAAGGTCGAGGTGCCGGTGGCCCCAGCTGGCATCCACTATTCAGCGTAAGGCCATGCCCTCAACAAATGGTGGAGAAGCATGTGCCCCTTCTGTACCTCATTGGAGTAAGACTTAGGGTCCATGCTGCTCCGTTGAGGCACATGGAAATGCTGTCGCCATGTGGGCTGCCTGAAAACAAGATAGTGGTCCCCTGCTTGTCGAAGCACTTGGTTTGAGGAATACCATGTAGACGCTCCCTTAACACGTAATAAGAGAATCTGGTTGAAGGTAAAGGAAACAGTTCCCAGCCAACAACGGAGACACCTAACTACAACCAAGTGGATAAAGGCAACAGCGTC
>DF240760.1:0-102733 GCA_000507305.1 Breviolum minutum Mf 1.05b.01
CCTAAACTTCCTTTGATAATTCACCAACCTAGATTTCCCCGCAAATAGCCGGGGATTTCCCGGAACCAAAGAGCTACCTTTTACGGGCCCAAAACTCGTGTTTTCGGTCGCGATTCGATTTGACCAGATTTTGTGTAGATGTTATGTCAATTTCTGTTGGGGAACAAGTTGCACATTGTGAGGATTTCATCCACATCTTGCCAGATTTTTGGGATTCCAACCATGGGAGTCGATACTGCAATTTCCACAGCTATGGTGGCATGATTCATGAACTTTTGATGAATATATGTTTAGATATATATACATATACATATAATATACATATATATATATATATAAATATATACATATCTATACCAGTTGATGTCAGCTTCAAATTTCAGGACTGAACTATATCAGAGATGTTCATGGATTTCATCGCAATTTTCTAGGAAATTCAGAAATTAATGGGCCGTTTGAAAACGGTCCAAATTTCAGGGGGAAATTCTGGGGATTCCCTTTACTTTTCGCCACCTTTTCCTGTTGGTTCCCTCACCTGTGGATCTTCCATGGCCACGGCAATACGCGAGGCTTTGGTTGCATTGCCTCGTCCTTGCTTCACCAACAAGGCCTGGGAAAACTGGTCAAAGGGGTGATGCTGAGCAAAACAAATCAAAGGCGAAACTACCCTTTACAAAATGAAGACATTTCAAGAAAACAAAAGTGGAAAACAAAGGTAAAAAGGTAAACAGGGTAAAACTATATCTACAATTCTACCATTGTCAATGATTCAATGTTTTTTTCGTGTGTTTTTTCTTCATTATTTTGAAACATCACCTATGAATGAAGTAAAGGAAAACATACCTCCACGACGTTTTCTTTGGCTCATTGAAGTGGGGAAGCTTGAAAGAAAGCACTGACCCGAATTTTCCAACGACTCCTGGCATTTTGTAATAACGGGGATCAGCTTTTAGGGATCCTGTAACTACTGTCTTGGCATGATCCTTATAACTACATGTATTGATATCCTAAGCTTCTGTATAAATTAAAGTAAAAATCAAAAAAAATGTATTATATAAATTCGAATATAACTTTGGTGTGAAGTCGTCACTTCTAACAACCCTGGAACAAAACAAATGCATTTTTTGTTGTTTGCAACATCTACTGCTAAGAAGTCAAGGGAAAGCTCTGACTATGGAATCACCGATTAGGCCAAAGAGACTATAATAGTAAGATGCCTATTGAATCTAGAGATCATTGACCTACAGTCGATCAATGTTGATGCATGAGTATATTTCAGGCGCAGTGTACGATGTATGACTTGTTCATTCAACAATGGAATCTCAACAGCACGGCATTATTTTTGTTAAACCGGATCATGTTTTATTTAACTATCTTTTTTTGGAGGGAAGAGTAACCCATACCATCCATGTATGGTATATTTCCCTACATTTGGTGATGGTATTCATGTAGGCAAATATACCAGTCCCATGGATGGTATGGGTAAATAAAACCTACAGTCGCTCTGAAAGCTTTTGTTGATGACATGTCCCTCAACCCCAACAACACCTGAATGTTGAGTCGACGGTTTTTGCGAACAAAACATGGCATTTTGGAGATTCATCAACTCTGATTTTGCTGGAAAGCTGGAAATTTTACCTACAAAAACCTTCACATTCATGATTTATCAGGGTTGAAAATGCAGGATTCCAAAGGTATTTTCATCTTCCTGCAATGGGACATCTCCAAAATTGTACATCACCCCCAAAAAGAAACACAAATTTAAAGGTTACCCTCCCTAAAACTAACATATCCCCTGAAAATAGGCCGAAATTGCCAAAAGGAAATTTCATCGAACCCAACCATCAATTTTCAGGGACAACGTCTTAGCTTCAGGGAGGGTACATGGAAAGAAAGAGGTGCTGGCAGTTGGGCAGTTACACTAACCCACCCCCATCAAGGCCTCTTGTCTCTCCTGAAATGTGCTGACCTGAAAGTTGCCAGCAAATCCACGAAGCTTTCGGTGAAAGAGCTTCAACCCTTGTAGTTGTAAAGCCGTCAAATGAATCCAATGAGAGATATGAAATGAATTTACTCTTGGAATATGAGGATTAATTGGACTTTTCAACTTGCCATAAAAAGGAACGAGCAACACATCCTTGGATTATTCCGTACAGGATGCAGTGCTCTTAGCCGGGGGGAAATCCATCACATGACTGGATGCGTGGAATGGATGCACAAATTAGTATTCCAGCAGGAAGGAAACTCCATGTTTTCGCGACTGCTGTCCTTTTTATGGGAGATGAATCGATATACCAAATCAAATTACATAAACAAATATATAATCTACATCTTATCCATGGAAATTCCCAAACTATCACGCAATGTCTGTGTTACATTTACGCCTCATCATCTGTATACAATTCCGATCCAGTGATTTGGTCGGCAAGCAAATGAGACAGATTCACTGTTTAGTGTTTCATGTGCTTGTTAACGACATTGTAAATATGATTAGTGATTATAGTGTCAATTATATCCAATCTTTACGAATGTTCCCAGTAAAATCTGGTAAACGTGTATACCAGAAATATACATCAAACCTACATAATCATACATAATCTATAGATCCTGTTTCAGGCCGTTTGATAAATACATCCTTCACATACAAACATCCCACCTGCGATTTAGATGATGCCGCAGTGGAGGAAGACCTGACGATGGCGGTTTGATGGTGATGAGTTGCTGGAAATTGGTGGATTCAAACCAATTGTTCTTGGGATATTGTCAAACTTGAGTAGGAAAAAATATGTCAAAATGCCCAAGGAAAAATCCCATGGAATATATGCATACTATTGCATACTTATACATGATTTGGCTGAAATCTAGATGATACATCTACGTATATAAATATTTGGTACATGAAGCCACTCACATGTGAATAAAAAAAAAAAAACTTATTACTTATTAGGCTTTCCTGGGATAGGACAAAGCCGAGCAAAAAAAAACTAGTTGGTGGTTGAACCAACCCCTTTGAAAAATATGAGTCAAAATGGGAATCTTCCCCAATTAGGGGTGAACATAAAAAACAACTGAAACCACAACCCAGAGACCTTCGAGTACCAAACGAACCATTGACTGCATCAAAATTTTGGCCACAAGAGTTGATCTGAAAATTAAACCCAAAAAGCTTGAGAGTTACAAGCCATCTTGAAGTAAAACTTGGCTGTCCCACCCAAAAAAAATCAAAACTCCTTCTCTGAAATGTACATACAACCCAGTTTTTCTTAAAGAAGTTGTCTGAAGATTCACCTCGAAGAAGCTTTGGTTTCTGTCGATGAAGTGAATTTTGTTAGCTGGCCAAATATTCCAGCTACTGTAGATCGATTGCCTCGAGCTGCTTCAAAAATCCAACATGGGAGTACAAATCACACTATTTCAGGAAACAGAAATATAGTGACAACGTGAAGTAGCGACATTTCAAGCAGTATCAGAACAATAGAAATGACTGCTGCATTTTTTGCGTGGAAAACACATATATCCGTTACTTTTGGAAGTTTAGAAAACCCTAACGGTTCAAACAAACACGTCACTTCCGTTTTATTGGAACATGGTACCCTCATACCCTGGGTGAACTTTGTTCCCAAAAACATCATCGACATTTTGTGAGGAGAGCAACCTCCATGAAACGGAGAGCTTGTACCTGAAAATAGGCCGAAATTGCCGCCCAAACAAGGACATTTCATCGAACCCAACCTTCAATTTTCAGGGACAACGTCTGAGTTTCAAGGAGGGTATGATTTTTGAACTGCTTTTCAATGAAATTTTTCATCCATCAACAGCTGGCAATTTCAATTGGTGGGCCACTAACCATCTTCCCTGTCGGATTGGCGGTTTTGGCACATGGAAGATTCGTTGCGCGGCCGGTATCCACGCCGTCGTTCCTGGCGAACAAAAATGCCACTTTCCGTTGGAGGTGCCCCCCCCGGCTTCGTTCCGGGATTACAACCAAAAAACATGTCAAACATGTAACTTCCAACTGATCACAATTTCGAACAATTCCTATGAATAAAAAACATATATAGATGTAAGGACCATGAATTTCTACATAGATTTTGGGTTCTGACCCCACGGATGCGTTGAGGGATTCCTTGAATGATGATGAGGTTTTTCACGTTGCTTTGAATGATCTTATGCATCAAAACCGACTAAACCTCATCTGGAATTAATCGGTAAAAATGGTGGTAGGTCGTAGGTTGGTCCCGGTCTTAAAGATATTCAAAGATGATGTTTCTTCTGACACTAAAATGAAGTAGCTCTTCAAAATCCATAACAAGAAAACATAAAACTATATATTACGTGTTCTATATATATATATCATACATGATTTACTGTTCATTAAAATAACGAAAAGGCTCATCACCATCTTTCTAATCATCAATATCTTCAACAAAAAACACCTTGTTTTATATAAACCTTGCTACATCTTGCTATACCAACCCCTTCCGAGCATATGGCGGGGTTGACAGGTGGGGATTTCTGCTTCCATGCGCCATGCCTCCAACAAGGTAGGCCTTACGACCTCGGAGGTTCACGGGTGAGGAAGTGAATGATGAACCTGTAGATGTTGTGTAGGATATACATGTAACATGTACATATAAATGAGTATATTTGCATGTAATATATGTACATATATACAATTATACAAGTTTAACACACCTATACCATCAAAATCTATAAAACACAACCATGATACGAATACTTAAGGTCTATACTAAAAGCAGTTGATACAGGCATACTCTCTTTTACCTTCCCTGCTTTGGTCATCCTCCCAGCCCAATGGACCCCAGTGACAAAGCCTTCGACTCGTACACCCCCGGACGGGGGGAAATTCTACTGGATTTTTTGGGGTGTAAAATTTCCCATGTTTAATTTCAAAGTAGTCATTTGGTGGTATTCAACATGTCCTATTCAGCAACCTTTCGAACCCAAATTTCAGGCTGAACAAAAAATCCACCAAGGGCTACACCCCCGAAAACTGACGGCGTTTGCACCCGAAAATACCCTTCTACAAAGCACCGGAACTTTGGGGACTCAAAATCTGAAACTTCCGGTGGGTGGATTTGATGGTTGTCGGATTTTGCATCAAAGGCACCGATTCCATGGCGGCTATTTTCTCCGAAACCACTAGGGTTTCATAAGAAATTTCGGTCGTCTCGTTGTTTCAAAGACGACCAGGGAAACGTGTTTTTGATGTATAGTGTCATGTTCCTTGGAATCTCTTAGAGTACTCAAGAAAGATGTTCGTTTGCATGTATCTTTTCAAGGCTTATCTAGACCAAAAGGGGAAAAAATTGGGCAAATGTGGAACATGTGAATCTCAAATCCATCCAACCCCTACAGAGATCGAGATTGCGTCAATCGTGATTTTTTGCTTGGGAAAACATGCAGTCTCTTTAAGGATGGATGTAGTAAACTTATAGGAAGTTTCTTCAAGTTGCTTCCTAAATGGAGCCTTTGAGCCCACACCAGTCAACGGGCAACAGTTGGAAGACATGCCCACTTACATAAATCATAATCCTAATTCCTGAAAATTCGTGCCTGAAAGGGGTGGAGGAGCCAACCTTAGTGTAATCAACCTTCGACCGGTTGATGTTACTGTCACATCTCTGTAGTTCAAACCACACAGGCAGGAACTCTTCGGAAGCCCTTATCTAACAAATGCCTCGGGGTGGAAAACATATGAAGCAAACTCTTGAAACAAAATGATGGTTTAACAACATCCAAAAGCCCATGGTGCAAAGAGATACTCGAAAATACCATCCTATGTATGATGTATTTACCTACATGAATGGATGATTCTTATATGGTAAATAAAGGTAAATATACTACTAGGTGGTGGTTTCAACCCATTTGAAAAATATTAGTCAAAATGGAAATCTTCCCCAAATAGGGGTGAAAATAAAAAACATCTGAAACCACCAACCAGACTATACATGGATGGTATGGGTTATACAACCTATAGTCCACATCCTCATCCTCGGCTGTTTTGCTCTTCAAGGTCTTGCGAGTCTTCCGGTTCCGGCCGTTGCGGTTGCTCTCCGAAATAACGAGCTCCTTTGATCTCGCTGGGCGCCTCGGGTGGGTTAAGAGTTGGAGGTTGGTTTTTCAATGTTTGGATGGATAAACCTATAGTAGATGAGATGATCATCAACCCAAACCCACAAGGATAATTTAATCGTGTTTAGATACATTATTTACTGGACCCTAAGCATCCTGTCATATTTTCAGATGATTGGGATGTTCAATCACCTCCGAAACGCGTAGTTTTTAGGTTCTATTACCATTCTCAGAAGGTGATTAGATCCCTGGCCTTAGGGATAACATGATTTGGGTTCTTGACACCCCATGACTCAAGATCAAGACACCTATGGGGTTATGTTAAGATCCTTGACATGTCTTGAGGTCCACAAAGTGTCAGTAGGTCTGGTGTTTCCATAGGAGGAGTCAGGATTCTTGGGGTAATCCATTTTCCCACTCTTTCATATATTGTATATATTATATATATACACTGATTTAACAAACAAGCTAATGAAAATATACCATGTCATCATGGAATTGTACAATTTAGTCATTGGAACCTTTTTATTGATAAGAGCAATTACATCCTTTGTCCACAACTCAACAATAGAAAAGTTCCATTGTCAACGAGACAACATCTTTTCCAATTAAGCAATTTCTTTAAAACAATGCATCACCAAAAAGCAACAGATTCATTGAGATTCATGAAGTAGGAAACTACATCATCCATTGCCTCCTCAAATCTACATCCCTGGCTACCACAAGGCACATATCCAAAAACGATGGCCATATTGGGTTCCTCGTGGACCCGCTGCAACGGCGGAGTCGTGAAAAAAAAACCATCGGGACAGGGGACAATCAAAACATCTAACCTGTGGTTAGCACACATGTTTTTAATGTAAGACACATACAAAATGGTTTGCAAAGCAAAGTCACACAATATTCTGTACAAGTGAATGATGATACATGTCTAAATCAAGGGACTATTAAAAATCACATCAAACCCTACCGAGAAACAAGGCTATATACTTGTTGAACACTGACAGTATGATTAACACCCTTGTAAAACTCCAGTCCAAGCCCTTTAAAAAAGGAGACAAACACACGACACAAAGATTGGAAACCATCAGCTTAGCAACCAAACCCAAATTCACTCCAAAGGAGTATAAAATCACTAAAAATCATGAGATATGTTCATCAATATTCATCCCATATGCTCCATGTATAGGGTATTTACCTACATTTGGCTGAACAAAAATGTAGTAAATGTAGGTAAATATTCCAGCCCCATGGAGCCTATGGGTATCCCTCGCCCAAACTGCATTCAGTCTGAACCTTCGGTGGTCCTGAGATCCCACAACAGCATGCCACCAACCACAGGGCAAATACAACGCATCGCCTGCGCGTTCCAAGTTGAGAATTTTCCCAAACAACAACAACAACAACAACAACAACAACAACAACAACAACAGCTCTGCAAAAAGACCATCAACAGAAATTTGCGGTTTAGTCTTGTTTAGTTTTATCCATTTTTTCTTTTTGAGATGTTCATGTTTGATATGTGTGAAACTAAACTATTTAATTTTTCTTGTCAACACGTCATCTTGATTGAACCTCTTGTTTGATGTCTTTGTTGAGAACACACCTGTGTTCTTGCAAAAGCCATTGCTAAAAAAGAAACACTCTCAAAGGGTGTTTACTGCTGGCAAATGTTCGCAGCTATATTTTGGATGATTTTCACTAAAAGGGGAACGTTGACAGGGTGAAAAAAACTCCACGGTTCCTGGAAAGGCTGAAACACCTGCGACCTCGGTTTTGTGTAAATGATAAAAACCAATGGTCTAGTATATACAATTACTCATACCATATGGGTGTTTCCGAAAATAGTGGGTTTTCCCCCCAAATCATCCATTTTAATTCCGGGTTTTCCATTATAAACCATCCATTTTGGGGTAAATACAACATCAAACAACCAAAATTCAATTGTCATCCACCAACAAAAGTCATGTAAAAAACAAGCAACCTTCAACCTCCCAAGGTTTTTTGTTTAATCTCCCAACCTCTACGTCCGTCTCCGTCTCCGTCTCCAACCCTTCAACCAACGAACCCGAACCATCGCATGTCCAGGCCTGGTCCTAGGTGAATGTCCATGGCTTCAGGCGTTGCTTCACTTGGAGTGAAAGGATCCGCTGCTCCATAGACCTGGTGGAAAGGTGGTTTTCATTCAACCCGATTTTTTGTGAAACCCAAAAAATGGCGGGTTTTGTTGGTTTTGTTGGTTTGGTGGGGTGGGGCAGGTTTTGGAAATCGCAACATCAGCAGGTGTTTTGCTTCTTTTTTTGGGGTTGGAGTCGAGTTGGGGGTCTTGACTTTTAGGGGGATGAAGATGGAACTGCTTTGAAAAAAAACCAACCCCGAAGTTGAACAAACATTTTCAGCTCCTAACAAAAAGGATCGGTGGATCCGACCTATTTGTTTCAGGGGCGAGGCAAAAAGAAGTTGCGACTCACTACGGGTCCTTGAAGATTGGGCCAATGATGGGACCCGGGGGAGATCTCTAGTGGAAACCCGGCTTCCTTCAAATTGCTTTCTGGGCCACTTGATCGCTTTCCCTTCCCTAGCAATTGGGGAACAAACAAACACTTCTTTTACTCACCCGAAAAAAACCGACACGAAAAGCCCTGAAAAAATGATGGTTGGAAGACTATATTAATTTTCCTGTTGGGTTCTGGTCCCCTTTTGCGGGGAATATGTTAATGTTAAGGGTGTACTTGATCTCATTTGAGCCACGAATAAAACCCATATTACTTTCCATTATATTGGTTGGTTAATGGGGATCCTTATAATGGTTTATTAGAATCCCTATATACCTGGGTAGTATAATCCCCTATATATCCCAACCAACCAGGGTTTTTTTCATTGCTCATTTGGTTCAGTCTTCAAGTGCATATGATGAACTGTAAAGCCCCTTGATGTCACCATTTCTTAGGGTCGGCTTTTGGCAAAATGGCTGGGGTCACACTATCCGTTTGTCCAATGACTGGCTGGTGCTTAGTAGGAAATGGGTTGTAGGAATCAACTTTAATATGGATAAAACTGGGATTCATCTTGCATGGATTCATTCTCTACTTCTACACCAGCCAGAAACATGCTTGGAAAGTTTGTACAAACATCTCCTAGCGACACAATTTGTTCAAGTAGAACTAGTTGGTGGTTGAACCAACCCATTTGAAAAATATGCTCGTCGAATTGGATCATTTCCCCAAGTTTCGGGGTGAAAATTAAAAAAAATGAAACCACCACCTATGGCCTAAACTCCTTATATTGGGGATTCACATCCCACTTTTAATAGGAAAAACCTTTTATATAATGGGTATATAAACCCCTACTATTGGGTTGAAACCACCACCTATAGGTACCAGAGAATCTCTTCTATATCTTCTATATAAAATTATTTTTCGAAACCCTGAGATGCCAATGAAATCACGAAAATCATTCGATACATCTTTCCTTCATCTGAAAAAAACACCTATGCTTAGCTATGCTCCAGGGCGGGTGAAGAAAGGAATCTCCTGGATTGTTCAAATCATCATCCTATAGGATCAATGTATGATATATCTACCCAGATTAAGCTGATGTGTATGGCAAGTGTAGGTAAATAAATACCATACAATTGATTCAAAAAGGGCATGAGTCCCATTCAAACGTCAAGTCAAAAAAACAAACAAGCAACATTTTCCACATTGACATGGACTCTGCATCTAGCTTCCCTTCACCAAACGACTCTCCTCCAAGGCTTGCATTCACCAAGTGGCCGCCGGAACCACCCCACTCAACCAACAACTTGCAGCAGCCCACCTTGGAAGGGTTACAACAACAACAACAACAACAACAACAACAACAACAACAACAACAACAAGAACAACAACAAAACAACAACAACAACAACAGCAACATCAACATCAACAGCAACAGCAACAGCAACAACAACAACAACAACAGCAACATCAACAGCAACAGCAACAGCAACAACAACAACAACAACAACAACAAATCAGCGCTAAAAGACCAAGTGAATTTTCACAGAAGTAACGGATGAATCATAGAACATTATCATGTAGCAAGTGATGATGAACCATCATCTCAACTATAGTTATGTAATGCTTTTTCACCACCCGTTTGAAACAAATGCCGCAAGTCAAAATTGAATTGCTTCCGCCGATTTTCGGGTTAAAATTCAAAAATATTTGACACCGCAACTTAGTCAGTAAAGTAATGGGTGAATCGATGCGACATCTATTGACTTTTGGGTATACCCAAAGACATAAACAACTATACACCCCTGGAGATTAACATGGAACATAATCATGGAGGTTTGGTTCAGATCATTTTCCTTTCCAAATGGGTGATGGCTGTAGGCGAACCATATTCATCTTCCAGGGTGTAAGTCAACTCTAAGTTACAAAACCCCAAACTACATCTTGCAAGTACTCACCCCAAAACGCCCCCAAAACAAAAACAACAACAGAGACAAACACCAAACAACACCAGGTTCTTCTTGTTTGTTTTAAATGTATCACTCAAATCCCATGTATTGTTTGCGTACCAAAAAAACATCTCAACTAATGGTAATTGGTGGTTTGGGTCCCTGGTGGTTTGGGATTTTAGGGGAAGCCCTATCTAACACTCCCTTTCATTTTTGGGGATCCCAAATATCCAAACCACCAACACCAACCCAAACCACCAATTCACCAGGGTTCCCTATATTACCAACCCAAACAAGGCACTATTATAAGGTAAATCCCTCAAAATTACCATACATTTGCACTGCTTGTTTGATTCCCCCCAAACATGGGTCCCAATTGAATGACCCCTGTTAACCATGGGAAATTCTCATCCCCTGGGCTCCCAAACCAACCACCGATAGGTTGAAGATGCACAGCTGCCCAGGGTGGAAAAAGTCGTATGCGTTTCCGTCCCTGAAGTGAGGGGTCCGCGGCATAGCAAGCTACCCATGTGTAGGGATCCATGGGGACTAAGGGTATATAATATACCCAACTATTTAGAGTCCAATAATGGTTTAACTGGTTGGTGGTTGAACCAACCCATCTGAAAAATATGAAAGTCAAATTGGAAATCTTCCCCAAGTATGGGTGAAAACGAAAAAAATATTTGAAACCACCACCTAGTTTAATCACATGTTATTTTTCCCCCCGCTTATTTGTCTGATGTAGGTACTAGGTAGCTTTGGGGGCGGAGTAGGCAGAATTCCTATGAATATTTTACCTACATGAATGGTTGATGTTCATGGTAAATTGGTAGGTATATATATATATACCGTTCGTCCCATGGATCCGTAATGGGATATGCTCAACGCTTTGGTGATGTGAGTTGTGATCAGTGATGATTTTTTTGTGCCGCAACTGCCATGCAAAATGCAGCAACACTGATCTTGGAAAGGGAGATAGGATGTCAACCAAAGAATCTGCGTGTTGTTCTGATAGCTGATAGTGTGGGTTTTAAATTGCAAAACTTGGAACACCCCTCTAGTTTGATTGGAAGGTTTGACACCTGAAATTTCACATAGCAAAACATGATGTTTTTGGGAACAGTTTTTTTTGAAAAACGCCTTTATGGGGTGGCGATCTTGTTGTTCTTTTGGGGGGTATATGTAAAAAATCAGCACCAAGTGCAACCGTCAACTCCGTCAAGCCCAACCTCCAGCACCAAGGTCACATTCTCTGTAGGATCCTTAGCGATTGAGAGAAACGTTGCTTGGGACCCAGGTAGCCGCCGTGATCTTGGAAAATCCCCTGGAGTTCACGGAAAACCCTCTGAAAAGGTCATGGGACTCCACCATCCCAGAAAGGTCACGTTCGCAGAATTGCCAGGGTTCCGTTTTTTTGTTTCCTCCCCTTTTATGAGGGGGGACGTTTCACCGAGAAATGAACGGTGAATCTATAGTTTTGAGCTGTGGACTTGTTAAGAGATGTAAGCTGTTGTCATCGGCTCTTCGAAAGAGGTGAACCAGCTCAACCAGTTTCAGAGCAAATGTATGTTTTTGACACAACCGTAGTAGTAAAGCAATGTAATATACCCTCCCGAAGAATAACATAGCCCCATGGAAAAATGTTGGTTGCCTATTTTTGGAAGGCCTATTTTCAGGGGCTATGTTAAACTTCGGGAGGGTAACTGCATGAAGCATCTGACATTGCATCGAGTCAGTGAAGATCAAAGATGTATGAAACACGACCAAAAATATCAAAAATCACAGAACCAATGTCGATACCCTACATGGGTGTTTCCAAAAATAGGGGTACCCCAAAATGGATGGTTTATAATGGAAAACCCTATTAAAATGGATGATTTGGGAGTACCACTATTTTCGGAAACATCCACATGCCAACATTTCGGAATGCAGTCCTCTGACACAAGTGGCTTGTGACCTTTCCAACTCGCTTGGAGTCTAGTTGCTTTCATGATCAACGTGGACCCAAAACGGGGATGAGGATCTCACAAAAAATCAAGTACGACTCAAGTATCATCTGAATTCAGATGGCATGACATTTAGTTTTATGAACACCAAATTGAAAATTTACCTGTAGTTACAAAAGTGAAAAGAAAATCCATAGACACTCTAAGTACAAGTGTCAAATATTCAGGGGAAAACGACTCCGGAAGATGGACGCCATTTCGGTTACTATCTCCCACGTTTGCACGTGCAAAAGAACATACATTTCAGCACTTCTACTTCGCTCAGGACTAAATCATTTCTTCAGACCAATGAATCAGTAAAAATCATCGCTGGGGAAATGATCACTGAGGTAATCTGACAAAAAAAACTCGAAATTTGGAACTTCTCAAGGAGCTTTGCCTGAAGGATTGTCTTCCAGGTGTTCAGTTGGTGTCCTTGATAAAAAACCTCTGAATCCCCCACAGCCTTTTGCAGCGTACATAGTAGTATAAAAGTTGATGTTAAGCTAAGACTGCAACAATACTTACATGTTCAGTCTCCAGAGTAACTTCAGTAGAGGAAACTAGTCAGAAAAGGTGCAACATGACCAAGTGAGATTCAGACATTACATGGAATGTCTATGACATGCACCGCGTTTTTGGTCATCATTTCCACTCAACATACTCAACATCTGCACTCTCACCGTACCCAAGGGCAGCACACAGTGCAAGGGAGTTCGCTGTTGACCTGCGCCTTCAGAATCTTTGAAACGACTCGTTTTGTGTGGAAAAGTTGGGAGGGAACAAGACAAGACCCCCTCATTTTGTGAAGACACACTCAAACAAATGCAAAAACAATCTGCAAGCAGTTGGATTTTTCAGGTGATGAAATATCAAATAGCCCATCTAAATCATCGAACCTACCATCACAACTGTTGGGCTTGGTAAGAATAGACCATCCGAGCTGGTAGTTGAGTTCGCAACTTTATCCCATGATTTGATAGGATTTCACACATCTCTTTGATAGGTTGGAAGATAGTGTCTATCCCATTGAAAAGGAACATGATCTCAACCAAATCTTCATCTTTGGTTTGAATGTTACTAGCAAGGCAAATTACTGGAGAGTACACCCTCGAAGATTAACAGCTCGAACCTGAAAATGATGGTTTGGAAGACGATATTTCCTCTTCCAGGGGGCCCGTATTCTCAGGTTCCATCTTAATCTTCAGGTGTCGTATTTTTTAGTTAGTGAAAGGTCCAAGCTTCGAAGGGAAAACACAGACTGAATCTCTGGAAGAACGGGGATCGAACCTAGTCCAAAGCCATCCAAAAACATCAACAGATTGTAGGATCGTAGGGGTATCCAAGAAGCATCACATAAAATCGGATATCATGTACATGTACCTCATTCCCATCATTTCTTTGATACATGGCAAAGGTCGCCTCTTTTTAGATTTTTTGAAACATGTTGATAGATAAACTCCTTGGGATCTGATATTTATAGTTGGCTTCAAACTTCAAACTCTTTGGATAGTTGGGCATCCATAGGGTTTTGTGAAAAAAATGCCCAACAAAAACCAACCCCAATTGCTTGATTCATACCTAGTTGGTGGTTGAACCAACCCACCTGAAAAAAACATGTCAAAATGGGAATCTTCTCCAACTAGGGGTGAAAATAAACAAATATTTGAGTTGCCACAACCTAGATTCCCAAGTATTTCTATGATTTCTCACACTTATCCAAAAAAAAACGACCGTGGTATTCCGGTGGTAGCTTCCACCGCGACGTTCCCTGCCTAGGTACATGACGGGAGCATTGGGCACAGGTGGTCCCACAGACAAATGCAAGACCTCCTCCAAGGCCTGGAATGGTAAAACAGAAATCCCATGGGGATTTTATTTTTGCCATTCGAAGAACGATTTTGTGTAAATGACAAATACCAATTGGTCAATATATACAATTAATCATACCATATATGGATGTTTCCCCCGAAAATAATGGGTTTTTCCCCCCAAATCATCCATTAATTCCGGGTTTTCCATGATAAACCATCCATTTTGGGGTACCTCTGTTTTTGGAAACGCCCATAAAAATTCAAGATATTTGTTTTCACATGTTTTTTACGCCGGGCCTTTTTTTGGCCTACTTAAATACATATCATATAATTATATGTCATATGATGATAGGGTTTGTTTTATGGTATACATTCCTTTTAAGGCAATTGATTCATTGTTTTTTTTCTACATTGCCTGTGGAACAAAAAAACGATTCGGTCACGCGATTTTTTGTGGTTGGTAGTTTTGTGCCTTTTTTTTGGGCGCAGGAGTGGACCCGCATCTATGTTGCCGATGGTTCTTACTGGTAAATACCATAGTTTGGGCCATCGATTAATGGAGGTTAATAGAGTGTTAATAGTTGGGTCCCGTTCCCGTAGTCAAATTGTGATGTGATGATTGTTTCGCCACCCAAAACAACCAGGGTGTGGGTGTTTACCCCAAAGCTCTATAAAGTATCCATGATTAATTTTTGAAAAAAAACATGTTCCAAGAACGGAAAAGGTGGGAACGCATCTGAGAAAACTTCTTCGAACCGAACTTTGAAGTTTTGACGAGTTTCTTGGGCAGTGCTCAATCCCCAACCAGCTGCTCATGTAATGAACCCTCGTCGTTTGAATATGGAAAATGGCCATGCCTGAAAAATCCCTTGCTCATTCGCAAGGGAAGCCAGGCAACTGTGTTTAAATCATGTGATCAAACCTATCAAATTTCAATTTTGCTAGTACAATCAGTTGAGAGGAATCACATCTGATTCTGCGGACACAGAATTCCTCTGCAATGAAGTCGGATGACCTACAAAAACGGTTTTGCAATGACCACAAGATATAGCGGCAAACTAGTTGGAGAGTGGCACATGTACGATTGGTCACAATAGCAATTTTCCTGTACATCCGTGCGGCAAATTTCGACGTAATGGCAATAATATATAAATCATCTTCATCTTAATTGTCGACTAAAGAGCTTCTAAATGTCAAATCTCAAGAACCCAAACACCCAACACCCCGAAATCTCTAAAAGTTTTCAGGAAGAATCCAAAGACTCAAGACCCAAACACCCAACCCAACCATACCCGGTTGGCCCAACCACACCATAAAGAAAACCATGGAAACCACCATGGCACCTCTTGTAACGGACCCAAGCGCAGAGCCAGCTCAGGCAAATCCCTGCATTTTTGCTGGGTTTTTTGTCCAATCCTCATAGCATCAATGTATTATGGTATATTTACCTACTAATTTAGTTGGATGTTTATGGTAAATGATGTAAATGTGCCATACATGTCACTGATCCTATGGGAATTTTTATCACATTCGTTGGGTAAAACTAATTCACTCACCTAAATTTTAAGACCTTTGTCATTTCTCCTTAGACCTGAGCCTGCTCTTGAGTCCTATTCTCTATGTTCTTCCAAATCTATCTGGTGGACTGTACATTCTCCTCAAAAGGCAGGAGTCAAACAAAACTTGATATACATTTTGATGATAACACTATACATCACAACTGCTCTGGTGAAGCAGTCCCAGCAACATCTTTTTTGCAGGCCCAACCTGCGCAAGGGAACGCTGGCCGCATAAAAAGGGGGCGCTTGACTGGTCATCTCACGCGACGACAACGCATTGATGACGTCGCGCAAGGCCTTCATGATGGCAGGCATAATATCTTTTTCCTAGGGGAATCCTCATTATATAACTGGGGTTCACCCCAAAACCAGTGCCACCACCAGGATGACATTACTTTCTTAGTAGTAAGTTTCTTATAAACCTTCACTTTCCACTGTTGGTGGAGGGGCCCCGATCCAACATTTAACCTTAAGCAAACGCTTCCCAGAGTTACTGTGCGGGGAAGTGGCATCCCAAGATAAACCTGCATTAGGTGATCATCAACCCAGACCCACAAGGATGCGTTAATCGTGTTTATACATCATTTACAGGACATATTAATATATGACTGAATTATATAATAATCACTTCAGAGGTATCGATGTTTTTTAAACCATTTCCAGGACAAACAAACACATGCAACACATGTTGACCTTAAATCCATAAGATTTTAGTTGGTGTTGTTTCACCAACCATTTGAATGAACACATCGCAAATCGAAATTGGATCATGTCCCTCGACGTTAGGAGCTTAAAAAACACATCACAAGCAAACCACCACCTTTAGATATAGTATCCTCCCAACTATTCATCCTATAGTGATATATGATAGAAAATATAGGCACCTACTTTAGATCCTTGGGCCTAAAACGGTGCAGGGCTCTATTTCAATCTGGCCCAGCAGGCTGGGAGTGGGCCTAATATATTGGATCAGTTCCCCTAATTTTCATGGTTAAAAAGAAACAAATCGTTTGAAACCACCACCTGCAAATACCTACTAGTTGGTTGTTAAACATATTTGTCAAAAAGAACATCTTCCCCAAACAGAGGTGAGAAAAGAAACGATTTGAAACCACCTACAGTATGGCCTAAACTTCTTATATTGTGGATTCTCATCCCACCTTTCATAGGAACATCCCACCTTAATGGGCATATAAACCCCTACTATTTGGGTTGAAACCACCTACCCTATAGATATCTAATGTCAACCCCGGATGAATAAACCCCTACAGTGATTATAAAAGGGGGGTACCCCCAAAAAGTGATAAATCCCCTTGAAAAATGGGACCCCCCCTCCAATTAAACAACCCATGGGTTTATTCATCCGGAGTCAACATTATACTTCAACTTCAATCCCAGAATCCATCTGCTTCACATCTTCATAAGGCATCTTCTTCCGCACATCGCCAAAGGTCTGTCGCTCCACATGCCGCAAGGATGGCCAATGAAACGCCAGGCCAGCTGGTAACCAAGCAAAACGTGCCTCGTTTTGCTGCTTTGACGTCGCTTGAGGTTAGTTACATCGCCATACCATCCATATATTCAAGCCAAATGGAATAATATTTTAACCAACCTAGATTTCCATGAAACAAGGGGATTTCTCTTACTCTTCGCTACTTTTTGGGATGAGGTCGTGTGAGATCGCTATCATTTGACCAGATGTATGGTTTTTTCTTACCTACATTTGCCATAAAAATCACGTAAATCTAGGCAAATATACCACTCAGATTGGATCCCTATAAAAACAAGGGAGTCTCATCATGAGTGATTTCATGTTCCCTATATTTTTGGGTAGCATCAATTCCCCTACAACAAAACAACTACAAAGAAAACAAGATTGTTTATTCATTGTTCGAATTGGAAAGTTGCTTTTTGAGCACCGGTAAACATCACAAAACATCACAAAAGCCATATTGTATGTTTCAAAGCATTGAAGCCCTTTTTTGCGGGAAGAAAACATAAAACACCTCTCTTTCAACCTTGTCTATGTTTTTTTATTCGGGGGCAATGGAAAACCTTCTGAGGCTCCATATTTAAATAACCTTTCTGGAAAGCGTCCCATGCTCCCGTCCAGAAGTGAAATCAATCCTTTCCAAGTGATGATTCTTGGATCCATTTGGGAGAGGGTTTCAAACGAAAAATACACATCGTCATTCTCAAGAGCCGAAATAGAAACGTCATAGTGAGCCCAAGGACAGGGGTCGTTCCATTACCAACCCAAACAATGCACTATGAAGGGTAAATCCCTCAAATTTATAGATTTGCATTGTGTCCCGGTCCCATTGAATGATCCCTCAAAAATCATCCATCATACCCTCCAGTAAACTAACATGGCAATGGAAAATCACCATTTTAAGTAGGAGATACATCTTCATTTCGGGTCCATGTTCCATTGCTATGTTAGTTTACCCACCGGAAGTTTAACATAGCCCCTGAAAATAGATGGTTGGAAGAATGTTGGAAGACTACTTACCTTTTGGGAGGGTAACTTTTCAGGGGCTATGTTAAACTTGGGGGGTGTACCGGAGTGTAATTTGAAGCATTTTTCATTTGGGAGGTTGTTGACATACAATTTCCTACCCTCGCCCCATGTGGCAAACCTGCCGTTTTCTTTCAGACCCAGTGTCCTTTGGTAGGCGCACTGTGACCTGACAGGTCTGGATCTGGTGTTTCAGGTGACTTGTTTTGGGAGTGTCCAACACCAAACACCAAGCAATCAAAACTGCAAACCAACCCATTCCTACTTTAGAAATCCGGCAAACTTAGCAGTTGAGGTTGGTAGTTGAAATCTTATGATTTACCAGGCTTTATACATCCCAGGTGGTTGTTTGGGATTTCTTCCATCAACAGCTGTGCTCAATGTGCTATGCATGGACAAATAATCATGGCCTCAGCTATTGGAATGTAGCTATAAGTCGTATATCATTGTCGTGAGGTATCTAGTTGGTGATGTTTTAACCAACCATTTGAAAACGATGCGCAAGTGAAAATTGAATCTTTCCCACCAATTTTCAGGATAAAGACGAATAAACATAATATACTGTACTTGCGTTTCACTACCTAGTTAAGGATTTTCCACGGGATCCTTAAGGGATTTATTTCCAGAAAATTCCCCAAGATTTTTCCTTCCCCAAAAAAAAAACGTTTTCCAGGAAAAAAACGCAGAAAGGAGTGGCAGAATCTGCCCCCTTTTGTTGAGTCAATCATTCGCAAGGATTTTCCCCCAAAACTATCAACAATCTTAAGTCTTGTCCAGTGCAACAGAACACCGAGTTACAATTGAAGTTGAAAAAGACACCCTTATGAACAATCTATCATCCCGCAAACCCAAACAACAATACAATTCTCTAGCAGCTATTAGTCGCTCCTAAAAAAATCATTTCGCTAGGCCAGGTGTTTTTGTTGTCGATTTGGATCATCTTCGCCCAGGGACATCATCGTTCTTAATTTTGCGATTTCTCATTGCATGGAAGTGGAAAGTGGTTCAAGACTATGGGACCCGCTGCAAATCAAATGAAGTTGCAGATCCTGCTAGCTGGTTTTCCAACAAAAAAAGGCCATGGTCAGGTCATCCACTAAAAAACACACACCTGAACAAAAACCATCGGTTTCCTTACAAAGGCAAGCCATGATTTACCTCCCACAAAAGGAAAAACATCTCAAAACGTCCCTGGTCTCGCAAAATCCTCCTCCCTTTTCCACCGTTTGCAACATTCAAAACCTTGACATGACATTCCATGACATACTAATTGGTTCATGACGAGATCCTTGTTTCACGGCTTACTTTAATCCCTATAACACGGCCAAAATATTCCTCATCCCCCCAACAATTTCGTCACCCTGCTTGGCTGTATGTCGACATCCCCCTACGTAGTATTTTCCCAACAGCAACCAGCAACTGCCAAGGTCCCAAGAAATTCACACCAGTGATCTCACCTGACGGTGACCACAAAGCTCCTTCAATTGCTGCAACTTTGGCAGTTCTTTGAAAAATTCCATGGGCAACACACCTGATGAGGTCGGGCGAAGAAATCACGTGAGCCCGATGGCCAGGTCTGTGAAGCGTCTGTTTTTGGGTTTTTTCCCCTGCTTTTTTAAAAAGGGCATGGGAAAAAATAAGCTACAAGTCTATAATATAGACTGGAGTAATTCCAGTTCTGTCTCAGATTTATATGCTTTTCTTTTTCTGTAAATGTCAAATTTTATGAAAAAATCTTGCAAGGAACTTTCACCAAATTTAACTCTAAAAACTTCTAGCATCTATTCTGCTGCATGGAAGCATTGTGGACCTCTTTTGCCCCAAGAAATCATGAACTGTAACGTTGGAAATGGCCAGGGGTTGTAGGAGTTTCCCCTGTTTTTTCGGGTTGAGAATTATCCTCGATTCAAAACCAAACCACCCTGAACATACGGTTGGTGGAAGAAATCCTGCACCAGTTGATATGGTACATATCCCATGATTTACAAGGGTTTTATACATCCCAGGTGGTTGTTTGGGATTTCTTCCATCAACAGTATCATTGACCAAGCAAAGAATAGTCTTATACGAGTCTTTAACCATTAGTTCCGGATTCCCTACTCCACAACCCAAAAACCAAAAACCAAAGTTTCGCAACCCCCAATGGACTTCCAGGGTGAAAAGTGAACACGTCACCTGACGGAGTGATCGGCTCCGGCCTGGTCCCACATCAGGTGAGATGATTGCAGGCCAACTGTCCTGCGGAGATACAAACTAAGGCCAGCTACTAAGTTGCTGTCCTTCAAAACGGCTAGAATTCTGAAACAATCCCTGATCAATATGCTTCATCTTATTGGGAAAACCAACAAGTTTACCATACAAATACACATTCCATTTTTCATGCAAGTTTTCATATACCAATGATTACCATTGATTCCCATTGTGTTTTTCACCTAACAAAAACCCTTCCCAACCTGTCCCAACCCAACCCCCCCCCCTATCCGCTCCTGCACGGCACGTTGCAAGGCCTCCGCCTCGGAGCTCTTCACCTGACGCGGGCCTCGCTCCGCGGCGGCGTGACGACCGTCACGTGGCCGCGCATAGGCCGCGCCGCAGCGGCCATAGACGAAACGTACCAAGGCCTCAGCGGGGCGCATGGCTATACCCATTACGGATCCATGGGACTGGTATATACTTACCTACATGAATGGTTGAGTTTCATGGTAAATTATAGGTAAACATATACCAGACATAGGATCCGCCCAGGCCCAATTTTGGCCGATTTTTTTTTGGTTTGGAAGGGATGGGACCATGGATTCCTGTCCTGAT
The DNA here is from genome assembly GCA_000507305.1 of Breviolum minutum Mf 1.05b.01. NCBI lineage: Eukaryota > Dinophyceae > Suessiales > Symbiodiniaceae > Breviolum > Breviolum minutum. Next base: position 21,231 of record DF240760.1, read on the forward strand.
TCCTTTTTGAAAAAGGGTCGACATAAATATATATCAAGGCCGGGTCTTCTTTTTGCAATAATTATTCCCAATGAAACGGGAGCAGTATTCAATCGGTTAGACTCTTAAAAGACAAGTCAGCTTTTTGATCAGTGCTCAGTCGGCGAATTGGATGAATTGGCTCTGGGTCCCAGAGAGTTGCCAAAAAAAGACTATGCGATCGCGATCTACTAGTAGGTTAATGTGGGAATTTTTTAAAGAGATGAAGATGAACATCCTGTGTTGAAAACCCCCGGGAGCATTGATGTGTATTACCCATTGAGACATGATTTCCTCAAGTCTCTTGACACTGCATCTCGAGGATGAGTAGGGTTACATGACATACAACACGTCACGTATTGATAACCCTTTTTTTTCAGTTGACACGTGTGGAATATGATCGATCTCAGCCCCTAAAACGGAAAAAACGAAAAAACTTGAGTCTTTGGGACACCAGTTAGAAAACTATAGTGGATGTTTTACCTGCGATTTCTGTGCCATCATTTTTGAGGAGTAGATTTCCAAGTGTTTTGGGGTGCGTGTTGATTTCCAAGGACAACATCTTTTTCTGGTGTCAATCATTTGAAAAGATCTGTTTTTTGGGGAGGGTCAATACTTTCCTACAATGCATGTCTTTCAAGTCTGAAAATAGAGATTTGCGGGGTAAAACTCTTAGAGCTTCCTGGTAGGCATTTTCAGTATGCACCCATGTTAGTGTCGCATGACCAGGCCCCATTCAAGTAGTTTATGAAGATTCTGCTCCAAGTAGACAATCCCCCATCACTGTCCTATTCATTGCAGAGAGAGTTCCAATACTATCTCCTTCTTCATGTCTACTACGGTGGTGGTGTTGGTGGTGGTGGTCGCAGTCGCAGAGTTGTACGAGTAGTAGCGGGTAGTAGAATTGGCGTGCATATTTTCCTTTCAGTCAGTATAGTGGGAGGGTATCCCTGTGCCACCATTAACACTAAACAGTATAAAAGAGTCCTTTGCAACTGAGGGACACTCGAAGCTGTTGGCGATCTCTTCATGCAAACACCGCATGAGCATGGCTTGCAAACATTCTGATCAGATATCAGTGATTGTTCAGTACGCACTTTGATGATACCAGTCTTGTCAAGTTCCTGGCTAAAAGGTAATATTTCGCTTCATTCCCATCACAACCTACGTCAACATGCTCTGATTCAATAATTCCAATGAAAACATCATCAACAATCAACCAGTGGTTCTACCACCAGTCAAAAAACTTGACTTGTCAAATGAATCAAAACACAAACCATCACCCAAATCTCAAATTTCTGCATATCTCAGTCCTGGCAACAAGAAGATCAGGTAGTCTTGCTTAAAAAAGAAGACACGATTCCAACTTCCAACCCCCAAAAACAAGTCTGTGTCATCCAAACGTTTAAACTGATGTAGAAATCTTCTCCAGTTTTGCATATAAACAACCAACAGCGTTTGACAATTTTCTGATCATCAAGGCCTTAAGGGTCCAAACCCAAAAATTTGAGCTGGAAAAAAATCACGAACAAATCACCAATAGAAATGCTATCAAAGTCATTCATACCAGCACCCTCCAATGGGTGGTGTGAAAAAAACCCTTAAAGGATTACATCTTTGGCAACCCAAACTCCCATACTGTTGGCACCCAAACTCAAAGGTCCAGGTATTCATTCATTGCGAGCAAAAAAAATATGGGTGGTTCCTGAAATAGTGGTCCCCCCAAAACACCCCAAAATGGTCATTTTTAGTAGGAAAACCAATAGTTGTTGGGTACCACCATTTTAGGAAACCTCCATATCATCATTTGATACATTTTAAATACAAATGTATGAACACGCTCGATGTCCAATGAAACAAAATTAAATATGCGTTTCCCCATCATAAAGGCAAACACCTCCAAAACGAGCTGTCTTGGCGAATCTGGGGGCATGCAGCATCCTCATAACATGGATGACCATATTTGTTAACTCCATTTTACATCATTATGCAACCAATTGTTCAAGCCATCAGCACGTTCTTTGAAGTCACATTACATGGAACACCATCGCATGGCCAAGCAGTCAGATATCACTAAAGACCCAAACAAACACGTCAAGTTGACAGGATCAGTCGGATAAGTAAAGCATAAGGCATGAAGTAAAAACTTTCAGCAGTTTGACAATTCCCACTCTTAAAACCATTGAAGGTTGACATGGGGTCAACGGCGCTCTCGCGTTTTCCGTCCCATCTTTTTCACGATGTTTTTTTTGCGCATCCCGCAAGCTTCGCAGCATTGCGGCGGTTGAGTGCTACATCCCGAGATCTTTGAAGTGTGATAGGAGTGTAACACTCCTTAGCTTCAAATCTGATTATTTCCTTGAGAATCAGTTTTCTATTCCATCATTCTGTAGAATTCCTATCTAAAAATCCTGTGTAGAAGGCCCCAAGTACATGAACGAATAAGATGAACAAGTGTCTTTGACTCTTTGCCAGAGAGACCTTTTCTCTTTTCACAAACGGATTCAGCCGTTACAGGGACTTTTTGAAGAGATGTCTTACTCACAATGAAGAACTAAAGGTAAAATTGCCTATTCTGGCCAAATATCAACCAAATAAGGTTAAAGCGTTTCTCTCCTCAACCATTCCAACTGATGCTTGTTGAAACTTCATCAAGAGAACATTTTCTCTTCAATCTTGGGGGCTCTAAGAATTTAGACCCCCGTTCATTGGTCTCTTCACCGCAAGTTCAGGTTCACATTTACCGCCGGCTGCACCGCCACAAAGGGTGGCACCTCACAATGAAGGCGGGGAATTAAAGGTCCCAGGAGAGGAATTTTCCCATGCAAATTGTCTAAGTCATCGAGTTTCTGTTCCAACAAAACAGAGAATCCATGGGACGAACGGTTTATCTACTATACGGTGATTATTATGGTATACGGAGGTAAGGAAAATTTACCATACATGGATCCTATTGGAATATCTAACCTTTTGGAGGGACCAGGCGAACAAATTGTTTTTCTGCCGTTCAAAAATGTGTTGGGCTTTGTTCGTGACTTCATGTTATTTCTGAATCTTTCGAGATTCCGAAAGGATTTCGGAAGGGTATCATGTATTGAAAACGACATCAATTCGTTTCCGAAGCATCGGTAACACAAACCACCACCAAGCCGAACCGAACAATGACAATGGAAACACAACCATGAATGCTGATGGATCTATGTATATATATATATATTATAATGATATATTAATATGTATTTCTCCTATTAAAAAAGGGGTGATTTTCCAGCTAGTCATTTGTAGTTTTCCGGGGGGTATACTCCTTGCAGTTGCATGCTGCATCTCTACAGCAACTACGTTCCTAAAATGAATCAAAACGTCAAACACCCAGGAAGCACAACACAATCTATTCACTTTCATTTGTTTACCATGCACTGTTGATGTGTGATTTTGGGAAAAAACAGTAACACTAACACCACCCATTAAACTACGTCCTCTTCCCCCATCCACTCTTCCCCACCGTTCCCCGTTGTTTGGTACGTCCAAAGAACGGGATGTTCACGGTAGACATCCGCAATGGAGCCATCGTTCATGATGCCCAAGTTCATGTCAGCTGGGTGACTAGGAGGCCCCAGAGGTCCTCCAGAGACATGATGAAATCAACTCCTCACAAAACACCCCTCAGAAATAAGGGTTTTTCTTCGCCGGCCTTATTAAGGGAAAGCAATACACGGCGGCCACTATTTCAGGGGGAGGGGGTTACGTTTCGGGGTTGCTTTTAATTAGCCATAAAGAAAATGCACAACAGATCTTGAAGTAAGTACCAGTTTCTTCAGGCCGTGGCCTAAAATGATTCCCCAAATGGAAGTCACTTATGGTTCCGGAAAAGGTCACTTATGGTTCCAACGAGGTCACTTTGAAGAACGTGGGGCACAGTTAATTATATATAAGGTGTTATGCCTTACAATAGTGGATTGAATAGTAGAAGGCTTGTTTTGAAACGATTTGCTTAGTCACACCTGTCGCGGTTGCGTAAAAAAAAGAAAATCTGCTAAAGGTGTACCTGTTTGAATGACCCCGAATCCATTTCTTTCAAGTTCTTTGACAATAGCAGGTGTCATATCATTCACTATCATCAAATAGGGTACATATCCCACAGCTACATTCAAAATCTAAATAACAGAGAGAGGGGCGCAAAATGGTATCTTTACAACCCCCACAAACGCCCATGATTGAGAATTGGTCATTGCTGAAGTCGAAATCGAATGTAATATTGATAAGGTCGGCAGTCTTGCAGTCATAGGGTGAAACTCACGACTCACAACCCCAAAAATCATGACACAGCCAGTGTAAAGCGAACAAATTTGGTGTTCTCCATGGTGAATCAAATGCACTCACGGTCATACTAGACCCAAAACCATCCAAATGATGCATAAAAACCATGAACTTTCCCCTAGGATCCATGTATGGTTTTTACCATTTCGGTGATTTTTGTGGTTATCATGTAGGTAAATATATACCACTCATGGATGCCAACTGTTTTGTCCATCCCATTTTTGTAAAACTCAATTTTTTCACCTGAAAACATCCCCCATGGTTCAACCATAGGATTGGTCAATGTGGGTAGCCATCCCATCCCCCACTGGCCTTGTGAGAAGATCTGCAAATTTCCAATGCCTTCAGGACGTAGTAAGACTCTTAGGGCTGGATCTAAGGAGACCGAGACGCCATAGGCACGACGACTCATCAAATCCTACGGGACGAAAAGGTTGGGTGGAACTCCCCAAATTTTTCGTATCGCTAGGGTGGGGTTGGAAGGTAAACACTTAAAAAAACACACGATTTTTTTTCCTGATGCGAAAAATTGGTCTAGTTTCTGGATGTTTTTTTCAAACACAAAGCATGAAAAATGTGATTCCGGAGCATGATGAAATGCCATGTGGTTGTTTTTCGTAGATAAGGCCACAACCAACCCTTGAAACCCGGTCATATTTGTCATAGTAATCATAGTATTTTTCGAAATGGTTCAATGGATTGGTATACTCACCAGTTGCAAAAAAGGCCACAAAAACATTCAAATGTTTCATTTCAAACAACCACATCTGAACAAAAGTCACTGGACCTAGTCACTTAGCCAAGAGTTTTATGGAGTTCTTCCATACGAACCTGCTTCGTGTTTGAACATTTGGACATTTTCTCATCCAAAGTCCTGAAGCCGTTGATCTTCCCATTGCCTTTGTAAGGCTTGACCCTCGGCGCTCTCCTGAAAAAAACGATGATAACGACTTCAAAGGATGTTTACAGTTTACATGGCAGGCTGAGACGGAAATGTCTGGGACTTTAGGGTTTATTTTTGTCGCAAAGACGAAACAAACACAAGCCTTTTTTGTGGAAATCAAAAACAACATCATCTTCCAAACCTTCAAAAAACATTTGTTACTTGGAAAGTTTGGGTGATGTCAGTTCCTCGGTATGTATACTTATTGAGCCGCGTCTTGGTTTATCACTGTCATCATCATGTCAGTAATGCTACCTTTTCATAAATATATACCACCACAAAAATCCCAAAAGACAAATTAAGAGCACATAGAATCTGAATCTTCCAAGGTGTTGTACTTCCGAACGTTTTCATTGTTTCAGGGGTTTTGTTTGGAAGCAAGGGCCAAAGGACACCGACAACGGTGACAACCCGAAACGGGTTGCCGGTTGCCTCAATGTTGAACTGCAACTCGCCCAAATGGCGCTCAGCAGTAGCTTCTTGAGGATCTCCCATAGCACTAGCCCAGCTGGGCAACAAGTGTTGTACCGAAGTCTTATACGCCTGTTTTGCGGTCGGTCTTTTTTTTTGCGGTGAGAATCATGAGAATCAGAAAACATTTTTTTTTAAGCGATAGGTCCAAAAAAAAGCTTAACATAGCCAAAGGGCGGTTAAATGAATACAAATGGGTGGAGAATTCTGTGTGAATTATTCTGCTTAATTTGGGAATCATGTGTTTTTTGTGCTGCTTCTCTCGCTTTTGTTGTCGCGGTCCAGGAGATAAAACATGGATTGGAGCAAACTGGAGGCGGGAACATGTACCCAGATGCTTGGGAGCTTTGCTGCAATGGTTGCAAGCGTAGAGGTTCTCATGGTGCTGGATCTTGTTGTTAATCATATTCCTTCTTCTTGTTGTTGTTCTTGCACTTGTCGTTGTTGATAATTAAAACATGATGATGATGATGATGATGATGATGATGATGATGATGATGATGATGAAAAGAACATGAGCATGATTCTGCAAGTGCAAAGCAGCAAAAGCAGCAAAAGGATCCAAAACAAAACAAGAAAAAACAATACAAGCAAGAAACAACAAACGAAACAAATAACAACAACAGCAACAACAAAAGCCACCAGAGGCAAAAGCCAATAGCAACAACCACGACAACAAAAGCGGGAAACAAACAGCAACAAAAAACAAACGCTTGTCCTCCATATCTTTTGACATGTATTCTCCACAGTCCAAATGGGTTAGTACCGCTTCGCACTCCAACAAGTAGCAAAAAATAACTACCAAGCAGGGTCCAAAATCTTCAAGATCAAGGGCCGAGGTGAGAATCATTCCATCCCCCAACTTGCTAAATTCACGCATGTTTGAAGTGACTACTTAGAAGTGAAGGGTATAAGGACGTTTGTTTTACTGTTTATATCTATATTTAAAAAAAGTAGACTCACATATTGTTTTTTTATTCTGAAAAAATGTCAGAGTTAGATTCAACAAATGGGACATTCGGCTCGCAGGGTTCTGTCCGCTTCAAAATATACCAACCTCCTTAACCAGGGTCCGCAGGGTTCATAAAACCCTGCAAAATTACAGCTACCCCAAGGTTGATCATCCCAGGACGAACGTAAGTGGTGAAAATAACCATGGTGGTCCATGTGGTCCCCTAAACAGGCTTGTGGAACCCAGTTGCTCATTTGCTCGTCATTTTGGAGAGACAATTATGACCGTTTGCTCATTTGCTCATCACGATTCGCACCAACCAAAGCGCCAAGTCGCTCTTTTTTCTAATTTTTCTACGGATGAATCCCTTCCAATTTTCTTTAATTTTTTGTAATTGCTTCTCACCCCTCGAATTTAAGAACAAGTCATATGATGGGTTTACTAATAATTAATATAAGTAATGGTGGTTCTGATTATTACCCTTCTGTTTTGATTTTAATCAAACCACACATACTGAAAAAAACGGGCTGTTTGTTACAGTTTTGAACTCTTCCAGGTTTGCCAAACAAAACACCTGAACTTCGGCGCGGAGCAACTCGATCTTCTCTTGAATCCGTAAGGGACCACCTTGGACGTGGACACGAAGCACGAAGCTTGAATCACTTCCCGTGATCCCATATGGAAGTCCATGAAAACAACAAAAACAATGCTTCAAACGTGTGGTTCAAATAAAAGAGGCTCTGGAACAAAGGGACATATATTTATGAGATATGCAATGTAAAATACACAATATATGTCCTTTCTTATTTTTGAATCCATGGAATAATTCCTCTGCCATGTTTAGATTCTGGATGTGTGTTTCTTCGAGACAAAAAGGGGGCCTTGAAAATCCAGTTAACCCGAAAATCCAGGGAAATTCATGCTTGAAGTATCCAAATATATATATATATACATATCATATAATATATGAATATCCAACAATCCTCAGGTGAACGGTGGTAGAAACATCCTGAATCCTTCTACTGCCTAAATATTGGCTATGAAGGCGCAAAGGTTTTATGAATCTCACAGTAAGAACAAACAGGGGCGTACAAATCATAAAAAGGGCAATTCTTCTCTCACAACAAACCACCGCTGACTTCAGTTTCAGAATTCCATGGAAAAAATGTCCTGCAAAAATCGTTACTTTTTGGTAGGCTTCAAAATGGGGAATGCCAATTGAAGCCCAATCTTGGACAAGAAATCCGCAAAAATGTCAACCCAAGTGGTTCGGCAAATTTTGAAATCAAAGAACACTACTGGTTGGTGGTTTCAACCCATTTGAAAAATGTTAGTCAAATAGGATCATTTCCCCAAGTAGGGGTGAAAATAAAAAATGTTTGAAACCACCACCCAGAGAGAAAACCTTCCGCAAATCATTGCCATTGCCCAAATGGCGGAACTGGAGAGGTTAAGCCTGAAAGGGTACCTAGCTTCACCATTCTTCACCGAGCTCAATCAGGTTCGCAATGAGCAAATGCTCGGTTTCCGGGAAAAAGGAGATTACGCGTCCAACGTGGGCTTCTGATACTGGAAGGTATGTGAATAAAAATTATACTTTTCAATCTTACCCTCCAGGGGAGGGTTAACATATCTCAAATTAGGAAGAGGAACATCATCTTCAAAAGTGCCTTGGGATATTTTGTTTTTTGCGATAGGGTACTATACTTAAGATTCATTCCAAGATTCGCCTGGCCATTTTTTATATGAATCCGACAAAAATCGTTCTCCTCACATCTCTAAAACCCAAAGTTTTTTGAGATTGATGCTCGGATTCAAAGCGGATCAAGACACCTCTTTGGGTCATCTTTTGGACCTGAATCGTTCAGCAAACATGGTGATCGATTCCGAGGATGACATGTACATGTTTTAAGGAAAGCAAAATTTGCATCATAAACCGATACACCCTTCACTTTCAACTGACATACTTGGTGGTAGATCCAATGTATAGCATCATATAGGATCCTAATATAATTTCAGGTCTGTTGAAAAATCACCTGTTTATGTATATATCATATGTTTATGATGTTTAAGTTTATGTATCATCCAACGTTGCTTTGGCGAACACAAGAAGAATCATGACCAGGTGAATGACTTGGAGATGCTACGAGTTTCATGTTTGAACAAATCAATCTTGGAGAATTCCTTCCGTTCGATATCAAACCTCGATTAGTAACATCGGTCGATCCCCACACCGATGGGGATATGGGCCATGATGAGCATGCTTGGAGAAAACTGAATGAATTGCATTCACTCTAATTTTGCAAAATCATTTCAATGACGATCTCCCCTCATGCCGTACCAAAAACATCCCGAAAAACACTGACACCCTTGCTGTAACTCATCAACTTGTAGCCAAAAACAACGCAACCAAAGGACACTCTGGATGGTTCATATTCAAATCAGGGATGTCCTCACTCAGAAAAAAATGATTCTGTTCATAATGTCGTTTTTGTTGAAACATGGCACACTTACGGAGCCTGCCAATCAAGCCATCTCATGCGTAGTGGATCTATGTAGCTGCTTCTGCAAAGGCTGACTTTTTGCAGAATAAAGACGATGAAACTTTGAAACTGAAACTAAGTTCTGAGTAAATGATCTTAAAAATACATACCAGTATCAACATGATGTATAAATATACACCATAGATTTCATTTTCACCTGTACACTTCTTCCAGTTACTTAGGGGAAAAACAACTTCTCAAATTTAACAGTGAAACATTAGCTTAGGACGTTTGACTTCAACCCCAAGGGATTCTTCAGGAAAAAGAAACGTCAACAAAAACAGCATTCATCTGAGCACCCTTTTTTCGAAACACAAGTTGGGCATCACCTGGAAGTGACAATCTTTATACATCCTTCCAACCTAACACTTCATGTATACTATTTTTTCGGGAAAAACATAATCTAAAAATTAACTACCCATCAAGTTTGATGTGCATCAATATTTTTGTGTATCCCCCACAAAAATGGGTCATCATTTTACAAATTCTAATGGTCTTTGAATCTTCAAGGCGTCATTTTGAATGATTCCTGAAATTTCCTCAAGCAACCATTCTGGGTAAATTACTACACTCCGGAAGTTTAACAGTTCACAACTCAAAAGTTACAATCATCCCAAAAGTAAAGGCTTGTCTTCCAGCCATCCTTTTCAGGAGCAAGTTGTTAAACTTCATGGTTGTATAGTTTTGAAATCTGAATGCAAGGCCATGTTGGTGGGGATTCCCTTACTTAAAATCACCGCCATTTGGAGAAAGAGAAAATTGGCCCATAAAACGTGGGTCAACAACTGGAAATTTGCTTCCAAGGAACCAATTTTCGACTTAGAGACTCTAAGGCTTGTCGCTCTGCAATGACCCGTTGCAGCTGGAAGATGTATAAAACATCCTGCAGGGTTGTTTGGGCCCCGTGTCTTCCCCCCTCATGATGTCCATTCCGTGCCATGGTTTTCTGAGGAAACAAAAACAACTTACAACTTGTTGTTTTTTCCATTCCAAGAAATCCATGAAAAACATTGCGAAAAAATTCTTGAATGGGAAGCTTTACAAATTTGGTTTGATGAACAAATCCTGAGCTATGAGAAAGCATAAGTGGGTAGAATTTCATCCGAATAAAGCAAACCAACCCACAGTGGACCCTTGAGTGCCAAGGGAGATTTTCAAATAGGTGGACCCAAAGTGAAGATTTTGCTCGGTAGTTTCGAGATTTTTTTTTGTTGGGGGTGGCTGATGATAGGACGTTTCCGACATGGAATTTGACATGAGAGTGTTTTTTGTTTTTTTTTCTGAATGTTATTTAAAGGATTCAGGATTCCTTCAACAAAAAACATGGACAACTTCTTTTAAGGACATTTGTATGTCGTCAACACATGTCCTTTTTGCAAAAGTGTCCCAACCAGGCAGCTGCCAAAACATGCGGAAAATATCAATCGGATTTAGAGGAATAATCTCCTATCACAAAACTAAGATCTTCCACATTTTCCCACCCGTGGTAAAAGTAAAGTCATCTTCGAACTTGCCTTTTTGAGTTTTAGATATGTTAGTTCCTTGCAGCGGTATGTTTGTAAATATATGCATCGCTATGGTAGATGATACATGCTATAAAGGTATGACATTTGGCTCTAACAAATCGGAAATCTATCCAATCCATCTTTGTCATACCAAAATAGTGGCCTAAGAATCCAGCAATTGTGACTTTTTGCGGGGGATTCAAACACAATTGCTGGATATATTACCATACAAAGCTTGAACGGTGGATTTCTTTGAATTTTATCACCATTGGTGGATTTCTTTGATTGGGGATCCAGCAAAATATTGCAAAAGTGAACTTAGCATTTTACAACAAAGAAATCCACCAATAGAATTATGCTTACGCGCACCTTTATTCATTTGCAAGAATTCTTGCCCTGGTACTGCTGTGCTAAAGTGACCTTTACATAATCTATATATAAATACAGATATACAGTATACATGTAAAATCATGTAAACCAGAAAAGGATTAAACAGATCTACAGGGAGAGAGGATTCCTTCTATCATTTTGGAGATGCTTCCTTCTTGTGGAATTGGGATGGGATAATTTGACTCGATTTTTTCCCTTCCCGGATCATCAAGGATTATGTTTTTAATTGAGATGTGATTCTGATACCCCTCAATAAATTACGGGGGCTTCCTCATCTTGATTTTGGTTTGGTGTCCGAATTGTGACCCTGTCCCAAATTCATTCAAATCAAACAACTTTGCTGGGTTTGTTCATACCCTTTTCATCCCTTTTCTTTTCAGCCAAATTGGACCGTCCAAAAAACAAAGTGAAGACTCTTTTTGGGGAGTTTTACCCAACCTCAAAATCAAATATCGCACCGCAATGGATTCAAAAATGCATATAATCTCCAACCTAACCTTCACACTGTGTGCCGAGCATCTTTTCGAATCGCGTCTTGTAAGGCTTTCCTTTCTGCTTGACAAGACCTCAATGGAAGCTTTATGTCACTTCGACTGGACTAACAAAAGTTATCTGAATAGTTGAACATGGACAAAGGTCAAATGGGGATGTTTGTTCGAATTTTGAGTCAACTCCTCAAAAAACAGTGATTGTCTGAGGTTAGTTTCAAGAGATGTATTTCTGAAGGGGCTTCCCGGGTTTCCTTAAAACATCTACTTGGGCAATTCAAAATGCAAAATGAGGTTTTTCTTGGGTAATCTCAGTGAGTTTAACCTAATCCAATCACACCAGCAATTTCGTATCACCTTGATTTCATAAGAAATGATTTCAATATTACATCTTGAATCTTACATGTGAAATCCCAAACAAAAACATGTCAATCTTCCCACCATCTCCCAAAAAATAACCCAGCAAAATTAACCAACATGAAGCAACCTCCAACAAACACACACACTTCACTAAAGACTCACCCCCGTTGTAACCGTTTTTTTTGTACCCGTTAACCGTTAAGCCGTTTAAACATCCGTCTCAAGGCGCTCGCCGGCCACTTGATCAAAGGCCGCCAAGGCTTGAGCTTCGGTCTGCTCCGCCGCTGTTCCCAAGACGATGAAACGCTGAGAGGTGCCTTGTGGTGACCCAAGGGCCCCCTTGGGGTCTTTGGGGATGAAATCCCTACCCAGAGTTTATATATGGGAATTATATATAAGGATTATAGGGAGAGATGGGATTCCTTTGCTTTATATTGGGATTCCTACCCCAGGGATTTATATGGGGTAATCCTTTGCTTTATATGGGGATATATAGGGGATGATAGTAAACCAAAATAAGGATCCCTATTAATCAACAAGTATAATGAACTACCCATGACGGATCCATGGGATGATTTTTATATTTACCTACTAAATTTACCATAAAAAGCAACCATTCATGTAGGTAAATGTAACAGTCCCATGGATCCTATGGGGTAGGAGTTTATAGGCCCCTACTGTTGCTGAAATCCGGCGTTCACCGGTTGAGGTTGGTATTTTATCCCTTTACAGGGTTTCATAAATCTCAGGTGGTGGAGAATTTCAGCCATCAAGAGTATGATCATGCCTGCACATCTATGGATGCCGGGCAAACGCAGCTGCAGTTTTTGCTTTTGCGCGGGCACATGTTGGTTAACTGCTTGTGCAATTTGCTTGCGCAAGCTTGTGAGGGTTTTTGCACATATTATGACAGAAATCCTTTAACTGCAAAGGGGGGTGTTTGGAATCCGTTGGAATCCCTCCATAGCATCTTCATTCAGGGGATAGTTGGATGTACCCCTACCAACCTACCTCTATGGGAAATCCCTATATAGGCCCTATATATATATATATAGTGGGTATTTATGGGTTATAATCACCAAGCGTCCCTAGAGAACACAGTCCATGGGTACACTGTTAGGGGTACACCCAATCGTCCATTGATTCATGTTTCTTTATCAATGGTGACCGGTTTACGACGAAAGGCTATGTCTTTGCCTGGAAATGGAGAAAGATCTACAAACCATGATGCTGACCTTGCAAGGTTTAGCCTATGTTGGGTACAATCCCATGAAACTCGAAGAAACCAATGTTTCAAGATAGAATTGCCAATAATCAACTTAATCTCCATTGAAAAACACGTGCAACAACAAAAAAACTACCAAAAAAACACATCATTCAAACTATCAAACATATCCTTCAAGCACTGATTTTGTTGATCCATCCGAAGAATCTTCCCGAACTTAGAACCCTTGGCCCGTGGAACGATGAACGCTGCGTTCAGAACGTGCGTCCCAAACGAGTGCTCGAAAAAAGGATCCGGGAGATGTATTTATGCTATATGTATGTATTACATATGTATTGATTGGTTGTCATGTGCAAGAACTCCTTAGCACTTTATCTGATACTGGGAAAAAGGATTGGTGACTCAGTATCTGGAGGGATTGGTGACTCAGTATCTGTCTTCAGCAGCATGGCAGCATTGTTTGCTTGGCAACTTCCTGTCTTTGACAGGGGCAAGTCTCACGTCAAAAGATGCTCGGCTGCGCCGGAACATCTTCATCTTCATCGGCCCATGGAGCGCCAGACTCCCAACTGGAATCGGAGCTGCTTGAGCTTGAAGAGGANTTCCCGAAACACGGCCCATGGGTAACTTTCACACGACATGCCAAAGGGACAATCACTGAGCCATCCTTGTCTCGCAGTTTCAAAGCGCTGCTGGCCAGCGACAGAGGCCTGGCCAATCAACAGTTAGTTGGAAGATGTTCAAGTTATCTACCCCCCAACCATCCATGTTTGGTTTCTTCAAATTTACATTTATGGGTGATTTTTAATACTAACAACGGTTGGCTTTTTTTCAAACACTCCAAAAAGGTGAACAAAAAAAAAACATTTTCAGGTTACCAGGATACAATTCTACCGACTTGGAATGTTTTGAAAAAAATGCACTCCCTGAAACTAACGGAACGGCTTGCGCCTGAAAGAAATGGAATCCCAAAAAAAAACTATATAGTCTTCCAAGCATCTATTATTTTGAGACAAAGTATGTGTATGGTGTATATATACCTACATTTACCTCCTGAACTACCCAGCTTTGTTGGTAAAATCGACCAGCTCCATTGACTGTTTAGGGTTTGGAAGATGTTTCAAGTTACAGCTATATATACATAAACATCACGAAATGTAGGTAATTATGTGATGTAAATATACCAGCCACGTGGATCCTGTATTAGGGTACTGAAAAAAAACTAACATGTAAATTTGAAAGGTACATAGATACATTTTTTGCTGAAATATACATTTATGTCGAGGTTGCATGCTAATTTAGACATACATAGTAGGGTTGCAGTTGATTAGATTTGAAGGGGGCAAATACATCGACAGGAAACAGCAAGCCCTTGAACAAACGGGGTGAAACAAACACAGAAAGCGCTTGTGAGGTGTGACTTTTTCTGGCAAGTTTTCCCATACCAATTCGAGGTAACCTGTGAATATACCAGCTAGTTCCACCCTGGAAAAACCAAACCTGGGTAGAACTCGGGATTCGGATTCGCCCCAAAATGAGTGGGGAAACAAGTCATGCCATTCCAGTGATGGAGCGGGGTCCCAAAAGGGGAAGTGGACCTGAAAACTGACCTCTCAGAACATTCAGGTGGGGTTCAACGTTTTGAAATTTCAAAAAACATGAGATTTTTGAGGTCCCTACATGCCACATTGGCAATGTTTAAAATCTCCCTGGCTTCCAAGCCTACAAGCACTGCTGAAATGTGGTCCATGTTTCATTGCACAGTTTGTTTGAGTATACGGCATCATACAGCTTTGTTTGCCCTGAACACCACCACCCACAAAAAACGGCAAATGGTGCTCTTCCATCTAAAGCCAAGTGCCCCCCCCTCCACCCCAAAAAAGGGAAATGAACAACAAGTTGGAAGATGTAAAAAGTCCTTGCAACATACAAATGTATGGTATATTCACCAACATTTACCATACAAATCAACCATTTGTTGATCGGTAAATATACCGTGCATCCCATGGATCCGTCATGGGTTGTGCTGACCCCACCTGGCCACAAGTTCCTGATGCCCTGGCTGCCACTTGTTGACTGGCAGCAACTTCATCTCGTGGGTCTCGAGTCACCACCTACCAAAGCACCACGAAAGTCTTCGACCCAATACAAAACTAGTTGGGTGGTTTCAACCCCCTTGAAAAATATGAGTCAAAATGGGAATCTTCCCCAATTTTCGGGGCGAAAATATAAAATATTTAAAACCACCACCCAGAAAACATGGAGAAAATACTTCCAGAAATCAAACTCAAGAATCATGAAGATGTTCAAAACCCATTCAAAACTATTGCCTATATATAGATTGGATATGACCTGGGTTTTACAGAAAATATGTGTAGATAGATGAGCAACATCTATGCCAAAATCTCCCAGAACAGGGAAGGGTAAACGAAAAGCCCCACTTTTGAAGGAAACAGGTTCGGTTTGCTAAGAAGCTTGGTATTGGACCCTTTGGGAAGCATGATTCTAGGAAGGAAACAAAAAATCGATCTTGAGGGCGGAATGAAGAGGCATTGAGAGTTCTTTGTGGGATGAAGAGAGAAAATACTCCAGTTGAATGAAGATTTGATGAACTTCTGATGTAAGATTAAGATGTCGACATGATGATACCATTCATTTTACCATGACTTGTACCATCCATATATCTTACCATCCATCCATGGCCATGGCCACAAACATCTGCAGCCAAAGTCACTGCCCATGGCCACAGGCCACCAGCCACTGCGAAGGTGGCCAAGCAGGCCACCAGTTTCCGTGGCTTCCGGCAACGCTCCATGGGCCCAAAACTTGGGTCAGCAAAAAGCCCCCCCGGGTGAAATCCGAAAAAATCCAGCTGCGAGTGATGATGAGCCAAAACCGGGGAGCCCGATGTGGATGATGATGATGATGCCCAAAGGATCCCATGAAAACCCTGCCCCGAATATTTCGTAGGTTTGGATGGTCGGAAACATCCCATCCCCACGTCATGGGATTGTAGGGTTAATACCTGGATCCTTAGGGGATGATTTGAGACTGGAATCGGAGCACGTCTCTTTTTGAAAATGGCTTCCGGTCTGGACCCGGGAAAAAAATATGAACGATGATATTTATCCTTTGAATGGTGTGATTGTGTGAGGTACCGTGTAAATATGTTTGGATTCAATACGGAGTTAGTAAGTTACTTAATTACTTTCTTACTTACTTACTTACTTACTTACTTACTTACTTACTTACTTACTTTAGCTGGTCAGTAAACTAGTGAGTTGGTTGGTTAGTGAGTTTGCTGGTTGGTTCGTTTGCTAGTCTGGTACTCAGTCATTTAGTTTGTTCGTGAAACATCATTAGTTTGTCAAACAATTGGTTAGTTATACGCATTTTAGATCATTTTAGTTATTTAGTTAATCAGATCTCTTCTGTTGCAAACAGTTGACTTCGGATTTTTGTTGGAAGAATTCCAAACGTGCCATCACGACATCACCCATGCCATCCATGCCATTTATGGGACGATTCGGGCATATATTTACCAATCCATGAATGGCTCATCTTCATAGTTTTCATGTAGGTAAATGTACCACACATGGATTCTATGGGATCAGAAGGGTGCTGTAACAACCAAACATTTTTTCTAGTTGGTGCTTTTTTTTGTACCACCCAAATTTGAAAACTATGCGCAAGTCAAATTGGACCATTTCCCCAAGTAGGAGTGAAAATAAAACATGTTTCAAAACACCACCTAGTAGTTATCCAGGGAGCATGGATGAATTCATTTTGTGGGCACATGAAGAAAATCATCCGGCTTCGACAACCAACCGAAAAACCCGAACATTTCTCCCAGGAAATTCCTGGATAGTCACCTACACCTTTTTGTGGATGATGTTTTTTCCATGACTTCTCAAGAAATATTCGTGATTTCCAGATTTGTTGGAAAAGTGGAAACCTACCCGCTACGTACCAGCTCATAATGGACCTTCAGCTTGGGCATGAGCTATGAGGATAAGAGAATCGTTTTTTTAGATGCTGGCTTTTAAACAATCATTTTTGACCAGCCGTTATCTGAAAAAATGATTGACTTCCACTGGTTTTTGTAGAAAGGTTTTTACTTGGTCCCCCAAATCTGTGCTCTTATTTATCTCATTTGCTTCGATCATGTTCAGCCAAAAATTCAGCAAAAAAGGAAATGGGGACGGAGACACCAAAGGAATCCCTGCAAATGGATTGACTCTAGATGATAATAAATCCCTTTCACCTCAGATTTTCTTGGGTTTCTAGCAGCCATAGGAGTGACATGCTTTCAACATGTCATTAGTTGATCGATTTTTGGGCCAATTGAAGTACAGCTTTCCAAAAATCAATTTGGGGTGCTGCTGGAAATTCGATGGAAACTTGGCCTTTTTTGGCCCGTCCTGCCCCCCCCCCCAACAAACAACAAAGCACATCAGCCCAACAAATCAGCCGACAAATATTCACCTTGTGAACTTGAGGAATCACACCAAAAAAACATCAACCAAACGTCCCTAAAGTGTTCTCTTTGGGTTACAAACCTATCCAAACCTCTGGACCCAAATTGTGCCAAAGGTGTTTTTAAATTTCGCATCCAAGAGTTGGTGGCTGAAACACCCATTTTTGTGTCAACGACGGCCATAGGTCATTGCTCAAAGCTATCAGGCCTGGAAGCCAAACTGGAGGGATGGGATGATCCGAAGATGTTGGAGACTTTTGCTCCGAAGTTGCAATATAATGTGTATATACTGCATTTGCGATGTTTTCTATGTATATTCCATATGTATATAGTATATATATATATGATTATCACATATCATATCATACATATGTATCATACGTTTGATATAAGATTCTTTATGGGAAAAAAAAACAAAATGGCTATGGTTCGAAATCAAGCTGCCACACGCACACAAACATATATGTTTTTTCCACATGTTCCTTCTCGCACCATCCAATAAAACATATATGATGTTGTTGGGGTCAATACCTTTGAGGTCATAACACAAACCCATCAGGTTATAACCTCAACTCCTTAGATCTCACAAGGAATTCATTACATAATACAACTAGTTGGTGGTTTCAGCCCACTTGAAAAATATTAGTCAAAATGGGAATCTTCTCCAGGTAGGGGTGAAAATAAAAAATATTTCAAACCACCACCTAGATAACCATTAACCTATGAAACCAAAAGGTTTCAGGTGCCACTTGTGGTACTTTATCCATCCACTTGTTGTACCATCTTGTCATTTACACATTTTATTTCCATCATCCAAGTATAGGTGTGAACCAGGCCAGGTAGAAGCCAAGAAAGTGTAATGTGAGAGCTGCCCTCCTTATCAAAATGCCAGTAACTTAACTTGTCGAACATCAAAACAAAGAACTTGTGTGGCTCTTTTCACGTGTTGTGTTGTTTCGGTCCATATACATCTCAAATGAAATTCCCCAGGAAATTTTCAAGAGGAACCAAGAACAATTGGACCTCTTTCATCACTTTGAAAACAAACTCATATGTCATACCACTTGTTTCTTTCTGATGCGTTTTTTTGTTAACACGTGTTTTTTAGTTCGAAAGTCTATCCATGTCAAACTTGTCTATGCAAACGTATCTATCTATATCCTTCCAGGAACTTCCGACCCCCCCCCCACAAAAGTTTGACGGCTAGATACCGAAAAAATCACGTCATGTTTGAAAGGAGATGCATTTTCCAAACCATCATGTTTGGTATCAATGTCAAATTTCCAGGTCGTACTCCTTTCCATTTCCCCCTGAAATATCTCAATTTTTTGAGTACTAGAGTCCATGCTTTCCGACATTTTCTCAACCATTTCGAGTGCAACATGTCACATGTCTTTTTTAGCATGTCAAATCCCAGCATTTTGGACGTATACTTAAAAAAAAAAATCACATACAACCCTCAACTAGTTGGTGGTTCCAACCCCTTTGAAAAATATGAGTCAAAATGGAAGTCTTCCCCAATTTTCGGGGTGAACATAGGAAAATATTCGAGTTGCCACCACCTAGACAACCATCACATCATCAAATCCACCTTCCATATGGATCCCACCTCACCTGGGTTTCCATGGAAAATGTGGATTGTCACGCCACCAGGGCATCCATCGCACTTTACTTCTTTTCGTGGCGTTTAAGACTTCCTGAAAACAAAAAGGCGGCTTCAAGAAACGTTTCGAGAATCCAATGGGTGAAAAATTATGCAACAAAATCCCGGTGAAGTTTTCAGAATTCAGTCGAAAATTATATGAATCATATTTTCATAAGCGCCTCCAAGAAATATGATAATCTAAAAAACAGGGTAGCACAAATAAACCCAATGAATCCCACGGAATAAAACATGTCGGGTAAATCGTTTTTCTGTGTTGAAGAACGTGAAGGTAAAATTTTGAATGCTGGATGATGGCTGTCCTCCTTGAACTCTGGAGAAGGATGGGATCGAAATTTCACGCCTTTTCCTCAGGTTTCACAAGGGCGTTACTCTTCGTTGAACCCATTGCCATTACGGATCCATGGAAACTGGTATAGTATATTTACCTATATACATGAATGGAAGATTATGGAAAATTAGTGGGTAAATATGCCAGTTGCATGGATCTGGGGAAGAGTTGACAAATCATTATCCAAAATCACGGGTTGAGATGGTGAAACAATTGCACCCCCTGAAACTAACAGTTCGCCCCTAAAAAATAGGCAATTCCAAAAGGAAACTATAGTATTTTAATTATCCATTTTCAGGTGCGAAAATGTTAGTTTCAGGGAGGGTATCACAAGAATTTCCCCATTAACTCCTCATTCCAACAAAAAACATGTATCTGAATCTGGGTACTTTCAACAAAAACACAAGACAACCAACCTGGGTTTTCCCGACATAAGTGGATTTCCCATAACTACCTCTTAGGGCCATGTCGTGTGATGTCTAATTTGGGTAGGTAAATACCATTCAATACCCATTGTTACTGTATCTGCCAACACTTGGGTCATTGTCACCAGGTAAATGTAGGTCCATATATATATATATATATATATCATCCATCCATGCTAAGAGATGCTATGAGATACCTGCTGATGTGAACAAGTACAGTTGGGCTGACATTCACAAAATTGGATGGATTCTTTTCGGTATTTCTGGGTTGATGTTCATGTTCCTGTGCATTGTTTTCAATTACCGCTTCATTATATTTGCCCTTTTCCCACTGGCAGGGACGATAACATCTTTGGTAGCCGATTATTTGTAGCCTTGGCATTTTCAGGTGAAGTTAAACTTTCCTAAGTGGGAACAAAATTCTTCCAGTCCTGTTTTTTTTTGGGGAAGGGGGGGGGGGGTGATGCTATGTTTTCCGGGGTTAAGTAGCCTGGTCGTCAAAGGGGTGAAGGTCAATGTGGTTGTTGCTGAGGATTTTGCAACATCCTGACATCAGAAGTAGCCATTTAATCGTGCGAATTGGTGACTAGTCTCAGTCTTTGAAACATCCCTAAACCCATATGTTGTCAATTTGTTGTCATACAAAATCCACTGTTCATGAAGTGACTCTTTTTTCACTTGTGGACTATCACCGGATCACTTTCATCACTGAAATCACCGAAGGGGCGAAGAAGCTTCAGGGCATTCCAGTAAATGCGAAGGGCAGTGCGTTGAGGTTGAAAACCATAACGCCATAACATCTTGAAGGAACCTCACAAGTCTCACGCGGGTGCGGTTCAGAGATTTGGTGATGCTGTTGGTCAGTGGGTCACCACCTGGGATGTAAAAAATCTTTCATCAACAGCATCGTCATTGATCATCATTGACCCCAGGAACAACATTGTTAATTTTGAACAACACAAAATACAAGGTTTTCTTAATTCACTACATTCATGTATTTTTTAAAGTTCATCTATATAAAGTGTTTGTTTATACTAATGAACCATATATTTTTGAATTTCAAAAGTCATGGTTATCTTCTATCTTCTATGCCATCTTGTCTTTCAACTTACACCCGGGAAGACTAACATGGAACCTACAAATCACCCATTTAGAAGGGAAAATGATCTTCCAAACCATCATTTTCAGGTTCCATGTTAATCTTCCAGGGTGTAACCTAAGTTTGATCTTTAATCCAACTTTCCAACAGCACCACGGTTCTGCAGATTCCACCAAACCCTGCCGCCTGCATGCTCCGCTCGAGCGTGCAGTGAAGCGCTACGTTCCAGCTTCAAATGCGCCTTGAAGATCCTCAAGGGACACTTGGGTGTACCCCTAACAGTGTGGGCCCCATGGTATTTGGCTTATGTTCTCTAGGGATTCTTGGGGATTTGTTCACCCATAAAGACCAAGTATCCCATGAATCGAAGAGTTTTTGACACTTTAAAGAGTTCCATCCCTGAAACTAACGGGTTCGCACCTGAAATTTGATGGTTGGAAGACAATCGTTTCCTTTTGGGGCACGACCTATTTTCAGGTGCGAACTGTTAGTTTCCGGGAGGTTTTTCTTTGACCAGAACTGTAGATTGTTGTAATGATTTTTCTAAAACCTGGGACCCAAATTTGACACCAAACAAAATGGCGGAGCATTAAATGGACCTTAGACTTTCTCAATTTTTGAGACATAGCCTTTTGTTCCCAAAGAAGGCAACATGCATTGAAGGCATTGATCTCCTTGCGGGTGGCGAATTGCTAATCATGATGCTGCAAGTAGCCCCCACCCTCAACATCACCAATAAAGCGTGAGTTGTCCCATATTTTCCCATGTATTGAATAGTCAACCTCTACATGGAATTTAAATTCAACCAAAACTTCCTCAATCTTCCCCAAAAACCGCCATTTCCGCAAAGACAAAAAGAAAACACATCCCCATAGGATCCATGTATGGTATATCTACCTATACATTTGGTTGGTTTTCATGGTAAAGGCAGGTATATGTATACCATACACGGATGCTATGGGATCCCAATCTTCCATCAAAGCATCGGTGGAGAATTACCTTCCAATCCAGGCAAGACATCAACAAAAACGTCCTCGGGTTTTGCATCACGTCGGATCGCGATGCCACCGATGTTTTGGTTTGCTTCTCCCCTACCATCCATGGGACTGGTATGTTTACCTACATGAATGGTTGATTTTTATGGTAAATGTACGTAGATAAACGTACCATACATGGATGGTATGGGTCTTGAACCTCAAAAAAAAAAACAAGATCTTCCGGGAAAACAAACAAGCAAACCTGAGAATGTTTCAGAAAACTTCACAGAATAAACCGAATATATCCGAATATCATGGGAAACAAAAGCACATTTGGACTTCAGCCTTTTTCGGAGACATTTGGATTTCAGCCTGTCTTCGGAGACATCGGTGCAAAAGTGGAGGGAATGTCACAAGTGGGTGCCTTAAAATCCGTTTTTTTTACTGAAATCAATCATGCCATGGGAACCCAAAACCATGAAAAATGAAGGTTTTACACCCCCAATATATGGGTTATAACCCCTAAAAATGAAGGTTGTGGGTTCCCGTGGTGGTGGGGTGTTCCAAACTGAATTTCTGAAAGACTCTGGATGTTTTTGTCAACCAGAAAGGAGGCCACCCCCTGAAGAATTCACTCATGTGGAGCCCACTCAGCTCTTCACCTTTTATTTGACTTATTCTACTTGAAAATGACGAACATCACCCCCTTTTAAATGAAAAATACACGTCATGATTCTTCAACCCCAAATCTCCATTTTTAGGAGGTTCTTATCACGCACATGGCATTTGGTTGTTGTCTAGCTGGATGCTTAATTACTGGTTCTTCAGCTCTTGTTGTGTTAGTTACACGCCCGAAAACTAAATATTTGGAACCCCAAAAAATGGGTTGGTGGAAAAAATAACATGTGCCTTTTTTCTTCCTTGTCATATCTTCCAAACTGATTTTGTTCAGCTTCTATCTATTAAATTTGGGTTAGTTTAGTTTTCGGGGGAGTACCTCAAACCCGTTGTGAAACCCCGAGGTTTCTCGAGGTTTCCGGGGCTTCAGCTTCCCAAGTCGCCATTTGACTTCCGTGACTTTCACCGTCACACGCCGGTGGTGGTGGTGTGGCTTTCAAACGCCAGCGGTGCTGCAGATCCATCAGAGGTGAAACATGTAACCTGAGAAAACGGCGGCCAGCGGTGAAGGATCAACGTGAAGGATCAACGTGGATCCGAACGGCAACCTGTTTTTAGGCCCTGGTGATTCAATTCGTGACCTTTTTGGGATGGTTAAGATGGTGAAAACCCTTTGGAAAGGGGTTAAGTGACCTCCAACTAGGGGATCAAAAGGTCACTTTGAATCACCTGGGGATGATTCATTTACTGGTTGACCCTTGGGAAGATATGCTCAATGATATGGAATGTATGGTCTATCTTTTTGCCCACATTGTTTTAATCCAAAACTACCCAAATGTAGATAAATAGACCATACATTCAGCATCTGGGGTTGGGAAGATATACTAATGATCAATCTCAGGTTGCCATGTTCAGGACGATCGATCTCAGTTGACCATTTTCAGGATAATGGATTTGAAAGAACCCTAATATGACATGAGTCGCATCCCATCACGGATCCATGGAGCCGGTATATAAATTTACCAACGAATTTAACATAAAAATCAAGCATCTATGTAGGCAAATATACCAGTCCCATGGATCCTATGGGCATCGTACTGGTTAATTTAATGATGGGTTTATTGTTAAAAAGTGCCTTTTCTTATAATTATGATGCCCATTATAACTGGGCATCTAAAATCCCCTACAGTATACCCGCAAATAACCAGCCGGGCCCTTGGTCAGCCAGCTCAAGTCATAAATCACATATATACTCATATGTGGCTATAGCTTGAGCCCTGCCCCCTTTTTCCACAGATTCTCCCAGCGGAGTCTGTGAAGATTTGTAAAACCGGTGGGCCCCCGGAAGATTGGTTAAACGCACTGTGAACCGGGGTTTTGGCAACCCCCAAGCTATAGTGGCTATAAGTCAAAATTGGAGTACCAACAAAAAAAACACACAATTGGTCATATTTTTGCATTGGCACCTCCATTTGGGGGGGGTCCACTCATTTTGAACGATAGCCATATGCTGTCATGTATGGAATATTCCACTAAAGGTGTGGTTTGCTGTTGGTATCGTTGATTTTTGCTGAAAACTGGTGCCTGTTGATTCATGGGGCCCCGGCAAGGTGAGCATTGGTTTCAAACAGGGTTCTGGCTCCGTGATTGAAACAAAGAGGGGCAGGCGGTTTTTCCTTTCAACACAAATATAGAAAAATGAAACGATCGTATCCCGTCCTCGAAAATTAACATATCCCCCGAAAAATGCTGGTTAGAAGTCCATTTCAAATATTTTAATGGTCACTTTTCAGGTGACATGTTATTTGTTTTTGGATTTTTTTTTGGGGGGGGGTAATAGTGGATCATGTCTCCAAGTAGAGGTTACAACATCACACATCTTTGACAGGGTGTGCAATGTCCCCCCTTAACGCCCTCACAAAAAAAAAAGCGGAAATCATCATTTTTTAAAACCCAGGAAGGTGATGTGAAAAACAGTTTGGGCCCCCGACAACAGATCAAAAAGGGGACCTTTAGCAAATCATATAAAAAACCTTTTGAAAACGAAACCATCGTCAAAAGTGCTTAAAAGTAGGGGATATGTTTAATTCCCTGGAGGGTATAGCAATACTCATTGAATTATGATTTAACTTACATGTACTTAGCTATGATTTTTCATAGCCAAGTAGTCATCCCCAAACCTATGCTCAAAAGATCGTTGGATTTGGGGGGAGGCCTCTTTAAAGTGGGTCCAAAAACAAACATCCAATTTAGAAAGTGAGTATCAACACAAGTAACTGAAGTTGCTAAAATTCTGTATCCAAATTCTTACATGTAAATGTATATATATATACATATGTGTGTATTGCTACATAAAATATACACACCTTGGAGTGATGAGCGATGATATACTAAACATATGTCTATATGTAAAAGCAGGTGTATGTATCAAATATAAATATATACATATAAATATCTATGTATGTATCATATATCAAATATCATAAAGAACTAATGTAATTATCTATTCATACACAACTAAACGTATCTTCTCTTGGTACCGTCCTTCAACGGTCACTTCGAACCGGAACAAAGTCACGGCTTCGGGCGCTCGTCTCCCGCAAGGTCAAAAATGAAGAAAACATGGTGGTTCCAAGGCCTGGCAGAGACATGTGAGGTCTTGATACATTCCATTGAGGTGAAATAAGCCTAGGAAGTAGGGTGAAACTGCCACTTTTCCTGGGTGGAGGTAGCTCTAAAGGATATGATGAACATATGATAAACTTATGATGCACTATTGCACTATCACAACTGTAGTGCTTTTTGTTGATGTCACTTCATGGTTCAATCAAAAAACATCATAGCAAAAAAGCCAGTTTATCTTTGCCAAAAATATATCATGGATCATTGCAATGTTCTAAAAAACTACACCCTGGAAGATTAACATGGAACCTACTACCATTTAGAAAGGAAAATGATCTTCCAAACCTCCATGATTATGTTCCATGTTAATCTTCCAGGGTGTATGCTGGAAACCTGCACCTTGCCTTCCACCTTTTCCACCTCCAACCATCCTTCCGAAGGTATCACTGCACCTGCACCTCACCTGCACATACCTGCTTGGTGAAACAAGCCAGCTTTGCGTGTTAGTCACTTCACAAATTCCCACGTTCCACTCACCTCAGGAAAACAACACACGACAACAAAAAAAGACGTCGTTTAGTTTGATTCTCATGGTTTCTTTCAAGCCTTCCAGAAAACAAGGGAAGGATTAAAGTTTAAGAGGGGGGGTTCAATTTTAATACACTGAAATAGTCTCAAAAGTACTTCCAACTTTGTCATCAGTTTTGCAACTTACCAAAACACCTTGTTGTCAGCAATAAGTTGATGATCATTATATGATTATCATCAGCATCATGATCATGGTGATTCTCATGACCGTATTATGCTGATGATAATAATAATACAAAAAATCACACACATCCGAAAAACAAAAAAAGGTAAGCTCTTAAGTTGTGGCTTCACATCAGCAACACATCAGAACAATCATCCTTGTTCTTTTTAACTGGCCAGACTCGGCGTGACTTGCCATGCGTACCGAACCATATTGCCACACCCAGTCGCCGTGATTTTCGCAGAAATAGATCTGAATTGGATTCTGATGATACCTAAGTCGACGTTGTTTTTTGCCAGCTGGAAATTCATGAAATCATCTAGTATGCTTGGACCTAGGATAATTTTTTGTCAGCAAAAGAAAGTGGCAAAAAAAAAACACATCCACATTTAGAAGATAGTCTGGCATCATAAAACAAAGACAAGAAGACTCCGTTGCGGATTGTTTATGTTTGTACACCATTGAGAAAACAGTTGTGTTCTGTTTGAACTTCATTCATGGTCAAATCAACTTTTACTTTGAAGTTAGGATAAACCCAGTTCCACTCTAGACCTCCAACTTCTTTTTCAAAGTCTACTAGTGTGGTTTCACCTGCAAGTATTCCCATAGCGCGGTTGTTGACATTTTGAAAAACAATGCCATGTGATTTTGCAATGGTCAATGAACAAATTGATAGTTTTTGCAATGATGATTTAACAACTTCTGGCCTTGAACACCTCGATTTTGTTGAGTTTGCAAAGATTTAAATCATGTACTAAATATTCGAGGATTTAGCTTTCAAGATTGCCTTAAATGCCCTGAGCGTTCTGATCAAATCCCTTGTAATCATTTAATTTGTCATTGTGTGAATTGTGAGACTGATATAAGTTGAAGCAAAACACTATGTTTGCACAACAATCTTACATACATATAATGCACATCATTGTCATTTTTCCCATGCCTGTAAGTAAGTAGTTGGATAGAAACCAAAAAACTGATTCATCTGATTCTAGGGACACCCCGGTACGAGGTATTTGATATACAAATTCAATGCACACAACTGAATTCAACAAACAAAACATCTGTGATGCTTATGTCAAAACCATATAGGCATCTTGAATTGAGGTTGGCAAACCCCAATGTACTCCTGCTGCATAAAACCCACTTTTTGGGCGGCAAAAAGCATTTGGTGGACGATGCTCCAGCGAACTGACATATCCCACCAGGTGACAAGAATCAAAGAACGAAAACCTTCCAATTGGAGGTGATGATTATTATCGCAGCTAGCAAGTCCCTCAGTTTATGATTGGAGAGTCCTTCCAAATAATCTACCAAACGTTCTTGGATGATGCTTTAAAGCTTTGATTGGTGATTTCCCATGGCAAACAGTATTTTTAGAAAAACAACCTAACAACATTAACACACACATCTCCAAGATGATTCATTTTTGATTCTATTTGTATGATTATCTAGTTGGTGGTTTAGTTTCAACCCATCTGAAAAAACATGAGTCAAATTTGGATCATTTCCCCAATTTTCGGGCTGAAAATAAGACATATTTGAGTTGCCACCACCTGGTTTACCATGACAGTTCGGAAGATATACTAATGATCAATCTCAGGTTACCATGTTCGGGACGATCAATCTCAGATGACCATTTTCAAAAAAAAATGAAACCACCTAGTCATTTGATTCCCAACACCCAACGGGGGTTTATACACCCATAAGGATTCCCTATTTTTTTTCGGGTGAAAACCTTCCCCCAACCTTTCAACTCCAACCTCAACCCACCGAGACACTGCGCCGCGGCGGGCGTTGTCAATAGCTTCACCTTTCCAGTTGTCTTGGCTGCGCTGCGAGCTTCCTCGAGAACTTCGGCAAAGGGAATATCGTTATATATTCACATGTACATACATATATATGCACTGAGATATTATGAAAACACGCACATATGTATATCTATTTACACATTTATGAATAATGTACATTCATAATTTCATATAGATACATAAATACAGTATATATATTCATGAACGTATGAATATAAAAACATATACACATATCACGTATGTATCATATACATATATGCCGCCATGTTGATTGATTCTTATAGATGTTGATGGATGGTGATTGATATCTCGTTTGAGACCTCTATCTCTGGATGGTTCGGAAATGGAATGTGAGATGACATTTTGACCTTTGCTCAACAAAAGGATGTGAGTTACCCCAAATTCGTAACAAATCATCCTACAAAACAACACACACACACACGCGATCCACAATCTCGTTCCTATGGAACTAAAGATGATCTATAGAATGATGTAACTTTTTTTCTAGCCAAAACCCATATCTAAACCATGTGATTTTGAGGATTCTGAGTTTCTTTAGCTCCTTTAATAGGAACATAAATCATCCCTGGCGACCCTTATCACTCCCCCAAGGACTCACAGGGTAGTAATATCCTGCACAAGTATGAAACCCTGTAAATAATAGGACAAACTACCCACCTCAATTGGTGATTGCCGAATATCTGAACCATCAAAAGTATCTCTTCAGAAATCCCTCACCATCCGCCTCGGCTGAAAGCCGTTGGATGGGTTCCGAAGACCACCAAGGTGGAGGAAAATCTAAATCGATGAGGGCCATACCTTGGGAGGTAGAAAAAATTGATGGCAAAAAGGTACCTTTAAAGCAATGAATCAAGGCCTAATGGATAAGGGTTTCTTTAAAAAGCAATGGGGGTAAGTATACCTTAGTACGATCTGT
Source organism: Breviolum minutum Mf 1.05b.01 (assembly GCA_000507305.1). Lineage (NCBI taxonomy): Eukaryota > Dinophyceae > Suessiales > Symbiodiniaceae > Breviolum > Breviolum minutum. The sequence goes on from DF240760.1 coordinate 50,151, forward strand.
TCCGTAAGTTTTTCTTTGCAGTTCTGTTTTTTTTTTAATTTGTCTTTATTGTTTCTTCAATAAATGCAGAGTATACTCTCTAATTGTTTGACATGTTTTTTTGTCAACCCCCATCATTGGGCATAGGAAAAAAAATCTACGCACTGGTTTAACCAGCTGACTAACCAGCAAAATGGAGAGTACTTGAATGATCTGTGAAGTTAGATTTAATTCTTCTAGGGTAGTGCAGTGCGTTGCCATCAATTCATTCAAAGGAATGGATGGAATTTTAGTAGCGACATATCTCCGAAATTGCTTAAGAGTGAACAAGAACACATTAGACATATAGAAACATGTAGAAACAACAAACAGTTCTACAAAAAGAACATGTTTGAGTTCTGAGTGGCCACTTATTCGTTATAACGTCTAAGTTCCACCTATGATTTTGTTCAAAGGTCGTAGTCAAAAACCATCCATGTTTTGTCAGGGTCATGTGGTGGAAAAGCCATCCGTAAACACTTGTGCAACATTGCACAACACTGTCAAGGCGATGTTTTGCTGTTTTTGTTGGATTCCATTTTGATCTGTTTCCCAACAAAAAGGCCCCAAACCAAAAACAAAAAACACCGCTTTTTTCCGGTGGTTTGGCTACTTTTCGGAGCGCCCAACCGAAATTGATTCTTTCCCGGCGGCTGATTTCCAAATAAAAAAGAGGCACGGACTTCGTAGCGGAAGGCATGGCTTGCTTCATGCGTGCGCGCGTGCGTGACATATCCTCGGGGATGGCTCCCCGAAGTGAGGGAAGCAACACCAACGATATCAAACAAATTGTTTATATATTATACCGATATTTCTCTGTGAAAATCCTGGAACGGGATTTGTAAACATCGCAAAAATATACAACAAGCGAATATAAGATTACTGTAATCAATAGAGCCATGCCCATCAATCAACCACCCTTTTTTTGAAGCTCTAAGTGGATTTACAACCAGTGATTTTGCATCTCATCATCTCAACCAGTGCTTTTTATCTAGGCCAAGCGCGCAATTAGCATTGTTTTCCTATGGTAGGGATGGTCATCAACTTCAAAAAGTAGGGGTCTACATACCCACTGTAATGGGGAATCCTTATAAAGGGTGTATAATGGTGTATAGTAAACCCCTACTATAAGGTTGATGACCATCCCTACCATAGGCAAACAATGAGAGTTTAGACGCCAACGCATTTTGACTATCAGTACAATGAGATGTGCCTTGGAGTTTGTAAGGAGTTTATTCCCACCTTCTTTTCTTGTAGGGAATCATTGGTATAGTAAATAGTAGTGCAGGGAGTACAAATATATAAATATAAACACATGTATATATATATAATTGTCATATATATATATATAGATAAATCATTCCATATATCTTTGATTATCTATATATGATTGTAGTTAAGAATCATATGCTGATCCTTTCAGAAGTGGTCACATGACCTAAAACCAAAATAACTTGATCCAAAGATGCAACCCCCTCCTGCTTCATGTTTTCCTGTCTAAACAAACAAACCTATAAAAAAGATCAAAGATCTCATGATGTTCATCCCCTTTTCTTTGAAGTTTACTTGGATGTGTAATTTCATCAACTCATCAAAATAGTATAGAAACAACCGCAATGCTATAGTTTTCTCTGCTAAAACTAGGGAGGTTGCCCCAAAGTCCCCTAGTAACATGCTTCATTTTCATGGGTCACCGGTCACCAAGTAGCATGTTTCTTGGGTCCGCAATCATTTTGCTACCAGGTTGCCTTCCAGAAATTCCACGCCATCGCAAAGTTCAGCTCTTCCAAAGAGCGCATCAAACAAGGCCTGTCTGTCAACGCGGGATACCGAAGCCAGGGTGAAAAATGCGGGCTTAGGCTTCTGCATCCAACACAACGAAACACACTTGTGCATGGTATAAGATTGAAATGTTGCAGGCACTGCTGATGCAGAAACATATCTTAAAAAACATACACACCCCAAAAACTAACACATGGATACCATCCGAGTCCCCATTGTTGAAGGGAAACTCCTCTTACAAAACCAGCTTTGACCTTCTCCGTGCTAGTTTTCAGGAGTTTTTTTTTGAATCCTCAAAAATTGAGGAGCAACTGTTTAGGATGATGATTACCATGATTCCAACGAATCACCCGATAGAGTCAGATGGACCGGGGACCAACAAAAAGAAAGCCATCCAACTCTGGATCTGCTTATAGTAAAACAGGACAGAAAAATTGGGACAACTCAACGAGTTGTATGATGATTGAAGTTACTTCGTGGGGTTCAGGGCTTTTGTTTGGATGTTTTTTGGATGTTATCAAAGACATGATAAAGTCATGATAAAGGAAAAAACAACGTCATTCAGGCAAATGACACTGCATCACTGCACTGGCGTTTTTTTAAGTATTTTTTGTTTTATCCGTGTCCCTATCCGACATGTGCCTGCAGGAATGTGTTACGGGAAAAACAAGGATACCGGTAGAAATCCTCCCATTGTTTGGTCAGGAGTCATTATATTACCAACCTAAACAATGCACCGTAAGGGAAATCCCGCAAACAAATACCGTATATTGCAATGTTTGATCCCCCCAAATGGGTCCCATTGAACGACCAATTTGTTTGTTGAACACCACAACCCGAACGAACAGGCCAAGGTACTCTGACAACACAACAGAAAGTCCAGGTGCTATGGACCTCAGGCAACTTTGTGATCAGGTTTCGGATCGTCTTCTGAACCGAAAAAATACATGCAGATTTTTGTTTAAGGAGTTGATGGTTCAAACAAAATCAGAACTACCCTATAGGGAACTAACATTTCCCACCATTTTGGGAAAAGGAAAATCATCGACTCAAAAGTACGTTTAGGAGGGGATGCACAATTCAACACATAATTGAAATTTGATCCTACCAATCCAGGAGATTCCAGTAGTAGGAGAAAAAGAACAACAGCTTGGTTTGCTGAATCAAATACCCGGGACCCAACGATGATACACTGCCCTGAACTCCAATGGGTTTACTAAAACTAAACCATTGAGAGTAAAGATTCTCAAAAACCAAAGTATCACCGCGCAAACAAATAAACAAAACAAAAACGTTGCTATAGCAAATCTCAAGTCGACTATCATCGCACCTATGGCGGGGAACAGTTGCGGCAAATGGAAAGGTGGAGCCACATGAAAAGCAACAGCAAATGGAATAGTAACTACAGTTTTATCTAATCAATCCAACCTACATTGTGATTCCTGTGTGATTGTAAATCTTTAAAAGGCTCCGAACACGGTTTCAAATTGGTGGTTTCAACCCAATTGAAAAATATGGGTCAAATCGGATCATTTCCCAAGGTAAGGGTTGAAAATAACAAATATTTCAAACCACCACCTAGGTTTGTTTGTTCTTTTTTCCCGGAGGGTTCATTTATGACTTGACTTGGAAGCCCTTCACATCTGCCACCGTTACTTCTGCCAGGAGAAGCATCCTAAGCTATAATAACTCAGTTTTGACATTATGGAGTTGGTGAAATAAATTTTCCGACCATGTATGTCAGTGGTCATATTGTGGACTTTTAACAGTGCTTCAGTTTTCGAACTCCATTACATTTCAAAACATCTTGAAGCTCCTCATTTAGTAGGAAAATACATGATACAACATCATCCCTGGCTCCCGAGCTCCCTCAAAATCACAGTGTTTTTCTTGTCCTTTGATCCATTTCACAGCTCTCTTGCAGCTGTACACCGCCTCTAGCTGTAAGAGAGCAGTGACATGATCAAAGGGCAAAAAAAATCCTGTGATATTGCAATCTCCTCCAAATCAATCTTCCAACTCTTCTACTTCAAGGGGGTTCGATTCCATCAATGAAGCTTACACCAGTAACACCTCATTGTTTTTTTCTAGTCTGCAGCCCTAAATTACAGCCTATAAATCATAATTATCCCATAGGATCCATGTATGGTATATTTGACTACATGTATTTGATTTTTTTGGTACTAATGCAGGTAAACATACCAGTCCCATGGATCCTATTAAGGTATAAATCCTAATAAATCAACATATGTTTTCTCTTCCCAGTTTTCACCAACTTCTTTATATTTCTTTATTCACTCCTTTAAATGCACCCAGGTTTTAGCAAAAACATCACCCCATTGTCTCCACGCAGTTTGTTTCGGACCAAGTCCTCCCAAGTTATCTCACTCGTTCCACCAAGATGCTGAGGAGCTTGAAGGCTTGACATAACGAAAGCCATTTTTTCTGCAGTTTCAATGGCAGTGCCATTTTCGAAGAAAATGGGTTTGGTTGTGGGCAATTTCGAATCGGCATAAAAGTATGTCGTTGAAAAAAATCTGACAGTTTGTTTAAATAGAACAATGGACGTTGTTAGATACAGGTACGGATCTTAAGCATGATATTTGGTTGGTTCAAACAAGTCATCGACATGATTCGAACAATGTAATGTGCAGGGAATACCCAGCTGTTGAAATTCGCTGTGCAATTACTTCCGATCATCGGCAACAATTGCCGATGTTGCATACTTTTGGTATTGCCGGAATGGAATAAACATGGTGCCCATTACACCTGGTATCCTCTACAGCTACACTAACCTTAACAAATCTTGAAGAACACACAGTGTCATTGAAAGATCACTCCCAACATTTTCCGAAAACCCACGAGTTGAGGTGCTTGAAGTGGGCAGGAATTGCTAACGAGGTCAATAATCATCCAAAGAATATGAGTCGGATAGTCCGCATTTCCTCAACTACATGAAACATGACTCATCTATGCTCAATGCCCCATGGGGCGTTCTAAGCTTAAACCAGAATGGCACGCGTCCAAAGATGGATGACATCTTATATTTCATGTATTTCTTTGTCCGCCCTGCCCCCCCCCCCAACCAAACAAAAATCAGCTGCAAATCACCGAAGTGTTCAAGTATGCTAAAACGGGTACTTGAACATGTATTGCTCAGATCACCTGGTTACACAAAAAAAACACCCATCAATGCTTTTTCCCGCATTTCTGATGGTCTTTGTCAGTGCTACAGCTCACTTTTGGATTTCTTCTTCCTGTCAAACTCTGAGCTGCTTGGCAGGTGCATTGGCTGATTTGGTTCCCCTTTCACAGGTTCATGGGATTTAGAACATCACAAAAAGGAACTTAGAGTTAAAATGATGGGAATCCACTTGAGCTGTGTCGTTTATTCCTTTTAAAACGGCTTGTCGCAAACCTCAAGTTCCGCGAGGGCTTCCGCAGAGCTTCCGCGATCACAGCCGCAGCTTCCGCGAATGCTTGCTCTAACAAATTGCTTCCGCGAGCTTCCGCAGTACCATTTGTCGAATATTTCTTGCAATATTGCTGCTGCGAACACAGCGCGAGCTTCCGCGAAGCATGTGGGAGTAGAATTTGTTGATTTTGAAGTCAAATATGAACACTTGAGAACAAGGTGTGGACGAAAGCGAGGTGGAAGCTCAGTGCATGCCCTTTTCAACAACAACAACAACAACAACAACAACAACAACAACAACAACAACAACAACAACAACAACAACAACAACAACAACAACAACAACAACAACAACAACACACACACACACACACACACACACACACACACANCTTTCGGGCATATATGCAAGTCAAGAGAGGGTTTAGTGGTACTTCAAACTTCAAAATTCCCACATTTAGACATGTGGCCAGTACCTTGGATGAGGACGCTACCCCTTCCGCGGAGCTTCCGCGGATCTTCCGCAGAGCTTCCGCGAATTTCCTACAACAAAATGGATGTTTCCTTTAACATGCAATTCCTGTATTTCCTAAAAGGACAACTTCTCATTGCACGGATTTTTGAATGTAAGAATCAGATATCCAGAGAATGGATGATATGAAGAAAATGATTATATAGCATTTGCTATCATTTGCTTCCGCGAGCTTCCGCAAAAAAAAAAACCTTCCGCGGGCTTCCGCGACTGCAGTCCGGTACCATTTTCCAAGTTTTATGACACAATCCTGCATATCATTATGTCGAAAATAAATGACGCTGCTCACTTGTGTTTCAAGGCCACATTTGTAAACCTTGCATGAAACATTCCTGATTTTAAGTCTGAAACTTGGAACGGCAGGGTTTGAATTTCCCTGTTCCTACCATAGCAAACCTGAAAACGCAGTATCGCTTTCATAGGGGGGCGTATACTATGTACCTTCGTTTTTGGGTACCTGAAAATGTCAATGATAAAATCATCCAAACAACACTAGATGAGATGCGTGAAATGGTGGTCGCTCGGGTACCTCCACCATAGCCTTCCAACCACTGTTGTTGTCGCTGGACACTCCATGCTCCAGATCCCTCCAGACAAGCACAACCTCATATTTCTTGAATATATATCACATAATCATCATCATCATCATCATCATCAATCTAATGCTATTCCAATAATTGGTGGTATGATACTTTTTGATTGGTGGTTTGAACGAAACATCCCTCAAGCAATAAATCGATTTGAAAAACACTATCCAACCTTCACTTGTGACTGTTGCCGGGAAGGGGGGTAGATCCTATTAACCACAATTTCAAACCTCTTACCATCCCTGAAAAAAAATTGGAAAACGATCCTTTCCTATTAGGGGCCAAGTCGGTAACTTTTCAGGGGTAAACTCGCTGTTAAACTTCAGGGGAGTTTTTTTAAATCTTGTTTCCAACCCCCTAGGGATCCAATCACCGAAACTGAGAATGGTAATGGAACCCAAAATACCTTCCTTTTCGGAGGTGATTATACACCCCAATCATCATTTAAAAAGGTGATTGAATCCCTAGGGAACCCTTCACCAAAAGCACAACCAGGGAGTGCTTCCACGCAAAAAAAAAAGCCGGACACCTGGACTTCCGAGGTACTGCCTGAAGGATTGGTTCTGTTGGTTTGTCGTTTGTTTTTTGGTTGTCGAATTTGGAGATGTTTTTCAAGGAGACATGGAAGAAAACATGGTAAAAAACATGGAAAAGCCATGGAAGTGATGTGTTTTGGTATCAATACATCTAAGGAAAATATATCCAAACATATTCAATCATATAATGCATGTGATGTATGTAGGAATATCAGCCAACAGCAGTGGAATCAAAGGAACTCATATTGAAATGGAGTTGTAAATGTATAATGGACAGAGTTGCAATTGAGCAGTTGAGACAGGTGTATGTATTTGTAATGTCACGTAACTGCTAGATAGACAAAAAACATCTATATACCTAGACCCTCCAAGAGTGTCAAATTTCAGCCCCTCGGTCTGTTTTTGGTAGTTAAAGGGCTCAAATTTCACACCCTTGGAGGATTCAGGTAACTATACTATGTATCACTATACTGCAGCTATAGTTGGAGTTGATTAGAATGGCGAGCAACTTCAAGCCTTCTCACACTCCACGCTTTCAATTCTACAATTCTTCGATTGGGCTAAAAAAGGCGATTCTGGGTAGTGAAAAACCTCAGCACCCCCAAAACCGTTCTGAAAAACCTCACGACATCTTTCACGGAAATCCAAAACATCAACTTCCATTTTCCTCAAATAAGCCTGGGCAGAATTTGACTCCCCAAATGGAAGCCACTCCCCTCAGCAACATCACATGAACCCTTTGCGATTTGTAGGGCGTCTCCACCGGAAAAATCGGTGGAGGCCTTCTTCCTCAAAGCCATGATTTGATCATCGAACTCCTTTTTCCTGGGAACGTTCGGTGACTCATACTGAGCAAGTGACAAATCTGGAAGGTGAGCCCTAAAAAGCCAGGTATAAATGGCCTAAAATAAATGGGTGACTGGGATTATATAACGCTACTTACAATCTATGATAAATGGAGGGAAATGGCCCTTATAAATGGCCTCATAAATGGGTAACTGGGGATATAACCCTACTTATACGGCTATAACCCCCATTTATAACTGGTAGGAGTCCCACGTTGTAGCTCTGCTTCTGATGGTTTTGATTTCTTTTCTGAAAAATTACCCGGGAAGGATCCATGGAACGAAGGATGCACTTAGCAATATGAATGGTTGATTCCCATGTGAAATGCAAAAAAATATTCCCTAATACCATATATGGATCCAACGGCTTAAAGGTTCAACAAATGATCGTCGTGGGACATAGATCTACAAGCATTTGTGTACTTCATTTAGGAATTCGCCTTGAAGCCAAGGAACAACAAATAAAAAAGGTTAGCTCAACATCTGACGTCAACATGAAGGAAGTTCCAAACTATTCAAAAGACAAATGCACCAGCAACCTGGCTGCTGGAAACTCCCCCAACAACTAGCATTTTGAACCCCAAACAATTGGAGGTCCGGAAGAATATGTGCCTTTTTTGAAATATGTGTGAATTTTGGGTTCCAGCCATTCATTTTCAGGGATGTTTCATAGGACGTTGCAAAACTTCGAGGTCCCTTCATCCAGGTGATTCACCCGGGACCCGATGGAAACAGCAAACATCTAAACCTTTTGGAGTTGCAAAAAAACGAAAAACTATACATTTGATACATCATTCATATCAAAGAAACGATGTCCAAAATAGTACCTTGTGAAACTAGTTGGTGGTTGAACCAACCCATTTGAAAAATATGCGCAAATCAAATTGGATCATTTCCCCAAAAATCGAGGTTAAAAATCAAAATCTGTGAAACCACCTAGTCATTTGATTCCCAAGCCCTTCTTTTTTTCACCCGTAAGGATTCCCTATTTTTTCGGGTAGTATGACCCCAACATTCCAACTCAACCAACCAACCCCAACCTTCCCACTTTATCAAGTTACAGTCCTTCACAAAAATTAGGTCGTACTCAGTCTCCACAAAAAATACACAACTAAACTGTTGTGAAAATGATCTTGTTTTTTTTTAATATCCTATATATTATATATACATATACAAACATATTTGTGATATTTTCACATTTTGAAGAACTAAATCTTCCCGCTTGCAAAAAAAGTAATGTAAACCTTACGAAAGCCAGGCTGTTTCTGGAACATGTCGGTGTCTAATGGAAGTTGGGGGGGGCTAAACCGGGAGATGCCATGAAAGATGGGAACTCTGTAATCATCTATGGATAATCTAACTTGTCTATTCATCCACCTTTAGATGAAATAATCTAATTAGACGTGTTTGTATACATATATCTCGATAAAAATGATAAACACTACGCATCTCTGGTGGATGTTTCATTGCTTCCCATACGCGCACAAAAAAGGGGCCGAAAAGTTGGAAATTGCATTGAAAACTTGTCTCATCTGCCAAGCTTCGCTTGGTTTTTGTGGTCCTTTCGCCCCTGGCAGTGCCAGCAAATCATGAATTCAACACAAGAAAAAACCTAGGACCTGTACTTCCGTCAAGGAAAATTACATGTATATAAAGCACATATATAGATATATCTAATATATAAATTAAATAATATACATATATATATATATGTTTTTTTACATTTTAACATGATTCCATATGTTGGCCTCCCATCTCCCAGCTGTCCAACTGCAAACACAACTGAGGTGAGACAGAAAGCACCAAACACCAGACTCAATGGCAGGCACGAAAATAATCGTCCCAAACCAACCCATATATACTAATATATTCGTAAAGTTCGAAATTATATAATTGTTGGTCAAACAAATGCAATATAGGTATTTTTGATATATATATATATATATGCATATACCAATGAAAATCATGTAAATATAAATCTGTAAATAAGATATAGTCAGCATGTGTCTACTGTATCTTTATGTTTCGGCATCATCCTACCAAACACTTTGCTTCCAATAGGGCTGGGCTACTACAAGGGTGGATCTACTGTTGACGGAAGATGGTAGTTCATCCCTCTATCTACAGGGTTTCATACATGTCAGGTGGTACAGGATTTCTTCCATCAACAGTATGAAACCACAGTTTTGATTGATGGTTACGGTATACACCACGGACATCCCTGAAGATTCACAGTTCGCCCCTGGAACTAGTCCGGGCCCCAATAAGAAAAATTCACCTGAAGCAACCATTGATTTTCGAATATAAACTCGCTGTTAGTTTCAGGGAGGGTATCAATTTAAAACATCTCACCTTTTCTCAGCCCCCAAGTTAAGGTGCAAATGTTTTTAAGGTTTCATCAGCGTATGTTACATCACTTGGCCAGCGGCCGGGAACCCGTAGAAACACAACTCACCGGGCCTCCGGTTGTGCAGTAGCCTCGGCGGCTTCCTGAATCCAAGGTGTTGTTTCATGGGCCAAAAAATGGACGTACCCTCCAGGAAACTAACATATGCCACCCGGGGAAAAAGGAAGAATCATGTTCAAAAGTACCTCTAAAGGGAGATATGTTGGATAGCCAAATCATAGAAAGGTAGGATACAAGCAACATATCTTGTTTTTAAGTGTTTGGATAATAGATACTATAATGCAAGCGGATGTGTTTCACCCACAAAAAGGAGTATCCAAGTATCCCCGACTATCCCTACAAGTCATAGACAGCCCACCCAACAATTCATGACGAACAAAATGAACAAAAGGAAGCAACATCCAGTATTTATTTCTACCATTTAACCAACATGGAGGGATTTCTTTTTCTGAACCCGTTGGGCTATGAAACTCATCCAGAAGCAGACATGAGGTGCTGAAATGCATTCACATGGGCACAACTGGAATACATGTACGGCCGCATTCCCCAAACAAATCCTAGGTTCCAAACAGCCGTCTTGAGCAAAAAACATGGTACTTTCAAACATCACAACACAATACATCATGACAATGACATGAACTTCTAATAGTTGTTTGATCTGTCTTTTTTGACCCTGACAAAACCCTGAAAATCGCCATCTAACTCCCAAAGAGATGCTGAATTCTCAACTTCGCAACTGTGTTTCCAACGCTTTTTTAGTGGCAAACCCCTCAACCAAAGCGTCCTCAGGATGCAACTTGCCATAGAAATAGGCCTCGAAATTCCATCGAAAAATTACAAAACAATACGGCATACACCTCCAAGGACCTAACATATACCACCTCAATGGAAGTGAATAATGCTAGTTTCCCCAAAAAAGATATTTCATTTCGGAAAAAGTAGCAAACAAAAAAAAACACTTCCACACAGTGCTGTTAAAAAAATATCAAACATATCACTGGGTAGACTTTTTCTTTACAGATTCGACACTTGGGATGATCCCTGCTTCGCAACCAGCAGCTATCAAGTGGTACGACAAAGAACTCACACCACAAGAACGTGGGCCCACCGAACTAGTTACTAGTCCAATGATTCTGTAGGACATCTCAACACCCCTGTAACTTTAGTAGGGCTACATATCATATTGATTAATCGGATTTGTACTTCAGATTCAGATTGCTTCACATTTCTCACCCCAAATTTTGCTTCCTCGAATAAATTTTGGTGGCACAACTTGCAATTGAAATCCAATGGGAAGCAATTCACATCTATTTGTGGAGCTGTGCCGAAGCTGAGGTTGCAATTGGGAGGTACAGAACTCCCTTAGACTAGAGCGCCTGATGGTAAATGCCAATAGGTTAATTTGTAGGTGCTACCCTCCCTGAAACTAACATAACCCCTCAAAATGGTGGTTGCCAATACGAATTTCATTTTCAAATGGTTTTTTTTCAGGTGCAACGGTATTTTCTTGGAATGTAAATAATAGTCTCTTCAGCAAGTTGCACAAGGTTTTGATTCCTGTTGCTTAGAGGAAACGAGATGACACAAACACAGGTGCCCCAAGGCCTCTCTCCATTGAAGCATTGTTCGATGGCACTCATCAGGGTACAGTCGCGTGCTGTCCTCGCACATAGCAATGAACCAGTGTGGCTCATGGGCATGCTGCCAACTCGTGAAACCTTCTGATCCCCTCAGTGATGTCAAAATGAATTTTCCATCTCCAGCTGTATGAATTCCCTGTGGAGTTCACTCATCGGAAATGTTTGGTATTTCTGGTACAAGTCCCTGGCAAAGCATTTATTCCACCCAAAAAAACATCAGAATCGTCGCACCAACATCTGCTCTGCTGGGAGAATATGGGAAAATCATATTTCCAATCTCTTCACAAAAGGAGCTACTTTACTTGTCCAAATTTCCATCAACTTCATAGTGGTAGGAATGAATACAAGGAAAAAAATCCTGTTCAACCACAGAGGTGAATCCATCGAATCCAACGGTTTCATCGTGGGAACCCAAGAATACCACGCACCGAGCGAGGTCACTTTTTCCATGTTAGGGCGTTGATCGCGGAACAAAAAAATCACTTGGTTTATACATGGTTTGAGGTGCCTATATTGGGAGCCCACATTCATGGCACAAGTGTCACAATAATTTTGGATAAGATGACGATAGACTAGAGTGACACATATATTTCGATGATTTTATCGTCCACTTTGTCCTAGTCTGAACATTTTGGTCAGGAAATTTCTTCAGCGAAATCTCTTGAAGACGAGCTCTTCAAGTAAAGACTTCCTGATAGGCAATGACAAATCCAATTCACAACATGGCTCAGCTTTGGTGTACAAGTCAAGGAGTGTGACACCACAGAGATGGTACAATATTGGCCCCTTTAGTTTCACAAGTTCCATCTCAAAAATCTTGCAAGGTTTCACTCTGAGTTTGGAAGCAACAAAGGATGTCACCAGTCATGTTCATCGGAGTCACAGGCATGCTGCTCTCTTGCAAGAGAAACTCTGCTCTGGAAGACTTTCGACTTTCGCCATGAACTTGGAGGTTCCTGAATTGAGATGATGAATTTCTACCACCTTGAGCCATCTTTATATAGAGGTGGGAACCCATCTTAAAGTTATTGTAATGCAACCCACTGGTATAGGCCAATCATTTTTTCCTTTCAATGTCCCCGATCAGCTGTGCCAGGGCTCCTTCTTCAGATATGGTTGCATCCTCAGCCAAAACAGCCGATGAGAGAGCATCTTGCGTCAAATGAGGTCACTCCGGCCATCGTTTTCAGAAAAGAAAGGGCATTTTCAACTGACTTAATATATTTCTAGATATGGATATGTTTGGTTCTCTTGATCCGGAGAAAAGAAATTGGGTCCATCAAGAAACAATGACGAAAAACATCAACTGTTGCGTTGTAAGTATTTGACTCGTCAGTTTTTGTTTCAACAGCCTTTCTTTAATCAAACTTGAATCTTGAGTTTGTAGCACAAATTTCATAATCAAAACGTCACACTCTTCCTTTTCCTCTTGTTTGTAGCTTTTTAACTGAACAACTTGTAATAAAATAGCCAGCCCTGCATCTGCCGGAATAATCACCCTAGTTGTTTCATGAAAAAAATGACCTCCAAAGAGACTTATATATATACTGTATCTAAAGATATGCTATGATATATCAATGTATTTATTTGCTGCACTGATCTAAATTGTTGTCACTACCATTCCAGCAGGACAACCTCTTTGTTCCCCAACTTCTTCGATCGCGTGAGGCGCTTCCAACCTTAAACGATCGCATGTCACCGGTGGATGATGGATGAATTGATGCGCAATCAAGAGTTGTTTTCTGGTGGAAGCCAAGTGCTAAGTATATTTTCTAAACAAATCATTTGGCATATTGATGAATAGGAAAGGGGCCTCTTGAGATTATTCTCAATTCTATGCCGATTTTGGTGGTAGTGGGACATAAACAATAATGATCCAGAACCACTAGTGAGCGGGATACCTTGCTTCATTGTTGTAGTATTGTTGCGAAGTCACTCATGCGAGGACCTGTTGCTTAATCCTGGCCCAAGATTCAGCAAGGTCGCCGACCTTGCTATCTCCATAGGAAACCCCTGAGAGTTCCAGTCCTAACTCTTAGTCCGAACTAGAAGGACAATTTGCAAGATTCCTACTGTTCATGCACGAAATCTGGCAAACCAAACAAAAAGCTAGCTGATTTTTCTACTATTCATATCATAAATATTCAAAAAAACAACTATATAGTTTTGAAATAAAAATATATATATATATAAAAATAAACACAATGGTTGTACACTACTCCCGATCCCAGGTGGTGACAGCAATTCTTCCAAAACAACTGTATCACAGCCGAATCCGCCGAACAACCCAGGGCTTTGGCATGGTTCGTTGGCCAGCTTCGGAAGATCAAAGGACACTGCCTGGAAGGACTGTCGGAGTTTCAAAATCATTTTCCGCACCAATTTGGAAGGGCATCAAATCCTAGATATTTCCTGATTTTTGATACATACTTGTGTGACCAACCTTGTAACAATGGATTTCTGAAAAAACCCAAACGGTGCTTTAGGGGAAAGATGTCGTGGATTTTGGGAGGAGCGTGGAGAATGACGAACAAAAACATAAAACCAGGGGACGTGTTATTTTGGAATTCAGAAAAGTAACATGTTTCTCTGGTTGGTGGTTTCAACCTATTTGAAAAAATATGCTCGTCAAATTGGAACTCTTTTTCCGGTTTGTGCCGCGAAAAAAAATCTTTGAAACTACCACCACCGAGTTCTCCATTGAAGCAAGCTGATGCAAGTGGATGAATCAAGTTCTTGGGACCCGCAACTCCATGGGAGCTTTTGCCAACCCAACTCCCCAAGTAAACACCTGGTTGACCTGACTCCAGTCATATAACAGTATGATTGCAAAAGATTCTCTAGTTGGTGGTTTCAACCCATTTGAAAAATATTAGTCAAAATGGAAATCTACCCCAAATAGGGGTGAAAATAAACAATCTTTGAAACCACCACCCAGTTCTGAGTGTGTACCAGCAAAAGTTGGGATTACACACACATCAAACTTTTGAATGCACGCAGTCCTCTTCGCTAAACCCTCCAATTATTCTGACCTGGGTTGTCACTACAATTATGGGAAGACACACCCTGTTTTTACAACCCAGTTGGCGGCCTTAACAACCCCAAAAAGGACTTTGCCAAATGCTTATGCATCTCCATCTCCAACTGTTGATAGTGACATCATGACCTTGGTTCTGCTAAAAGGTGTTGGAAAACCCACCTTGTCAGTATATAGTAGCAGGTGTTGCACATGTTTCTTAAAACCGTTCAAACCCTCAGTAGATATCTAGTTGGTGGTTTCAACCCATTTGAAAAATATTAGTCAAATTGGATCATTTCCCCAGGTAGGGTTGAAAATAAAGAATATTTGAAACCACCACCCAGTAAAACCGTTCAAACCCTCAGTTGATATGAATGGCAACCTTTCCCACCACGGTCATCACCTTTTCGTTCAGGTCATACTTGCTGGTTGACACCTCACAGGAGATCGCAGGCATGAGGCGAGGTGAGCGAGGTGCAAACCCTAAGCCACTAGATCAACGGGACTGGAATACGGCATATTTACCTTCATTTGGTTGATTTCTTTGTGGTAAGCGTAGGTAAATATACCATACACGGATCCTATGGGTAAGGAAAAGTTTAAAAGAAAAAAACATAGAATCAAATCCTGATGATTAATTTCTAGCGTTGCCATGTTGAAACTCAGGGTGAAATGACTGATGTTGGCAACACCCAAAAGTTGCTTCTTATCTAAATTACACATATGATGCCACATGAGGTTTTCCCCCAGCTACTGATTTCGAGCACTTGAGGATTGGAGGAAGTCACCTTGTGGACTTACAATGATGACCAATGCCAGGGATAAATGAATGATTGTCCAATCTGGTGTTTTTCACAGTCTGGCAGCCAAGTAGTTTGTCCCAGTAAATTTCCATAGCCAAACACTTGGGCTGCCATTTTTTCAATATCTGACAGCGATAAAAGGAAGGATTTCTTTCAGATTCATACTGGCTATGTTTCAATTTTTTAGGGATCCCCAAATCCACCAAACTAAATGGATCTTGCTGGTGGGCAAGATCCGACGCACCCATAGCTCTGTGGCATTTTTATGCAAACAGAAAGACCTTCAAGTTCATTAAATTCATTTCTTATTCACCCTTTTTCCTGGGTGGTACGCGGAAAAAAAAACCTGTTAGCCGGATTTCTTCCATCGGACTCCATCAAAAACAATCAGTACTGGAGTTGCCAACTCCAGCACATCACCTGAAGAAAGGTCGTAAACATTGGGGCATAATAGCGCAAACAAACCAAAACCTCCAATCAAAAAACAGCAACAAATCCAAACTTCCTCCATTTTTCCAGTGCAAACTCTCAAGTTTCCTCAACAAAAAGAACTTCCCAACAAAAAATTGGAAACCCGAAGGGTTTTTTTTGCAGGTCAACCCTTTCCGACTGGGTTTCCGAACGTTGATGCCTCTCAAGAGCTTCAGATCCACCTGGAGAAAAGAAGAGAAAAAAAACACATGTCTTCCTGCTTAGAAAAAAACGCCCCATATGTTATAAAAACCTGAGGAAGACAGAAAAAAATATGGGGTTCTTCAAGCCATATACTTGAGGTTATCAAAAAAAAAGATGGTTAAAAAATCATAGCCATGTCAACCACAAAAAAACATGAGGTTCACAGGCAACTGTTGTGGCTATGATTTGCTACAAACAAGGGGATGTGGAAGTATCAGCTGCAGCGCAGAAGACGTTATTAGAGGTAATATGAGATATGCTTCTTCAGAGAAGCTGAACCAAAAAAAAAAACAAATGAATTCACCCCTTTCTCTGATGGTCCCTCCCTTGGAATTTGGGACCCTTTCTTTTTGGAACTTAATGACCTAAGCTCCCCCCCAAAGCTTCCATCCAAACAAGGGGGGGCGATATATCCGGTTTTTTCCAACAAATATATGAGGTTTTTTTCGCCACGCCATTCTCAGGTTTGAGCCATTTTCAACAGAAATGGAGCAGTTGAATGAAGATTTGATGAACTTCTGATGTAAGACCAAGATGTCACATGATGATACCATTCATTTACCATGACTTGTGCCATCCAATTTTTACCATCCATCCAGAAATGGCACCTCATATTCTTGTCCCTGACTAATTCCTTTGAAGTAGAAACGCCGCTCCTGTGGCGTTTCTCGATGCAAAACCCGGTTGGGGGCCCCTTGGACCAACAAACCCCACGACGAAAAAAAACACATCATGACTTGGATCCAAGTGAGTGGAAAAAAACAACCGCATTTCCCTGGTTAAACTCATAGATTATCCAAGTTGGTTCATGTGTTTCTTGAATTCACAGCTTTTTTCCCAAGCACTCAAGCAGCATGGTCTATTTACGTACATTGGTGTATTTTAGGGGGTAAATCTAGGTAAATATACCAAACATTGAGCATCTGGGATGTTATAAACATATATCATATATATATATATATATATATGAATCAAATTTTTTATTATACTTCTCAGTTTCACCTTGCAACATGCTCCAACCTGCAAACTCAATAATCATTGCTCAAATCTTGAAGTCCAATCATGTCGGGTTCTATGGGAAACATGCTCACCAGTTACAATGCGATCCTCAGTTTGGAGAATCAACTGGAAAATGGCACTAAACCCAACTAAGACTGGACAAAAACAACACACAAGAGATTTACAAGCACACAACAGAAAAGTCTGGAATTAAAACTGCATCGATTTATTGCATATTGCATATTTTATTCCCTTTTTTCCGGGTGGAGAGGGAGTCTTCCATGTTCGGTTTTTTGGGAAAATCTGCAGATGTTTTTCTGAAACCCTCCTGGCCTTTTTGTTTTTTCCGGATAAATTTGGGCCAAATCATCCTTCTGAAAAACAAAAACCTGAAAGCAATCGCCCTGTTGCGAGGCACTGGTTCCCACTTGACATGGAGGTAAACCCCACTTATCCCCTGGAAGTATCAAAGAATCAGGATTCTTTCTATAAAAAAATATATATATATATATGTAAGTAAATACCAGTATATAAATATACATATATAAATAAAAACGCATTTGCGTGATAAACATGATGATACGTTTATAAAATATAACATCCACATGTTGGCATTATGTGATTAACAACTGTCACCTGCTCAGTTTCAGCCTCCCAATCCGCCAAAAAACAACAAAACGCTGTCCTCCAATTCAACTTCAGGTTCTTTTACATCCTTCAATGCCAAAGACAAGTAGAGCCTGACATTCCAAGAGTTGTTTCACCATGATGAGTTCAGGAACTGATGAATCATGCAGCCATAAGAAAATGAATAAAATGCTTCACCTCTGTTGGGTGGAGTACTGAGGACGCCTTGGTCAGAATGTATTCCATGATAGCCTTATATGCAATACTTGTGGCTGGTTGATCAACCCATCATGGAAAAAAATCTTCCCATTGCCACCACCTATGATATTAATATCAAAAAAGCACATTACAATCCATCATCCGCATTCTCACTAATCATCTAGGCTTTTCAATCTTTTAATCATAATTACATATACAGTACCATCCTGGGAACTGCTTTTCCCAAACTGGACTATGTTGGTTTCCTGAAGGATCATTTCCACCAACAAGGTGTACCTTCAAAAAATCGCAACATCCACGTGAAATCTGCATGCAAAGCTCCAACCAGCAAACCAGCAGCTTCAATCTGCCAAGATGTATAGATGACGAGAAACCACCAACACCGCATGATCACTTGTTTTCGTTTTGAAATATATATATATATATAACTAGCCTATGTACCTCATTTCTTGGTGAATTAGCCCCAAACTTTCCTGAAAACAAAGCCACTCCCAACGAATTTCTATAATATAAATACCCTTAAACTGACAACCTTCAAGAAAAAGAATCCTCTTGACATCACATGCTGAGTGCCGCCTCTCGGGCTTTTGTCCCCAAAGCACTGTGGGAATCTTGGCTTTTGCCACGGCCTGTTACGAGGTTGGCGGCATTTGCATGAAATTTTTGTGGCCTGAAATTGTTTGCGTCTTCTTCTTTTCTTTTTCATTTTTTGGTGGTTGGCGGATCCAGGAAAGATGGAAAAACACGGGACATGTTGACCTGCAAATAAAATTATATAAGTATGATATAAGCTAATGTAGAAATATACACATATACAGTTGGCGAATTGAAAAGAATGTGCAATTTAACATGGAAAAACCACGGAACTAGGAAAATGATAATTCCAAAAGTCCTATATAGAATTTCGACCAACTAAATGATTCGATGGAATAAAAAAGGTTTCACAACTCCAGGCAAAAAATCACCCCGCGACTGTTCATCTATAGGAAACCGAGGTATACAACTAGCACCCTCCCTGAAACTAACAGCAAGTTCGCACCTGAAACTGGATGGTTGGTTCAGATGAATTTCCTTTTGGGGCTCGGCCTATTTGCAGGTGCGAACTGTTTGTTTCAGGGAGTGTAAATGATGGAACTGGCGATGTTTCCCTGTTGCCTCGCAACAGAGCGAAAGGAGCAAGCAAAGGGACCTGGCAACGTGTTTGTTCGCGGCAATTTTTTTAGCCGAAACCTTGGATTAGCAAATTGAGATTCCTCTCAGGGGGTGAACATCAAAATGTTTGAAACAAGCAGCAAAATAGCAAGATGATGCAAAATGTAATGGAAACATATGTAGAGTTTGCAGTTGTTGCTACCATTTTATCACTGTTAGCTCTTCATAAGTATTCCGTGTCTTGTGGTTGATTTTCATCATTGGTGTTGATGTGGTTGTGGTTGTGGTGGTTGTTGTTGTTGCTACCGTTGCCTGGGTTGTTGTTTTTGTTGCTGTTGCTTGGTTTGTTATCTATTGGTGCTGTTGTTGCTATTGTTGTTGCTGCTTTTGTTGTTGTTGCTGTTGTTGTTGCTGGTGTTGTTGGACCTTGTGTTGCAGCAAGCTTAAGTACACCATCAATGATATCATTTCTAAGACACCGCATACTGGGCCCTTGATATGTCGGAAAACAATGACCCTTCTCATTCAAAAAAAACACATAAGTTCGCCCCTCCAGCACGCATCTGTCAGGGCCTGTTGCTGTTTGGATCATTACACTCTTTCCAGGAGAAAAAAAAACATCATCGTTCAACATCATCATCCCCTCCCCCAACTTTTATATAGGTTTGGTTTCATTTTAGGTCATCCTAGAACGCTAGCTCAGCCTCCACATGGGCTCCTGGAGGCACTCTCCTTGAAGCTCCAAGTCACAGCGTCACCAAACGGTGTAACACCGGATTTTGAGATGATTGTCGTGCTGTGCAGGATCGTATTTTCTATGTCTTTTGCGGTTAACCTGCTTATATATGATTCACCTAGGTGTCATTGACTTTTTTGGTGCTGGCATGCTGTTGTTAGTCAGGTGGATTCATCAAAAGTTCAAGTTATTCATTAGCTGATATTGATAGATATCAATTGCAAAATGTGTTTTTAAGAGAATTTAAACGTTCAAATATCGCATCTTTAATCACATCTTTGGTATAAATCCTCCTTTTCTTCGTCATGTGACATCCAACAGCCCAAGGGAGAGTATGATACATATAGATAAATATATATATATATATATATATGTTCCCGGTTCGCGGTTCGCTACCCACCCCCCNCCTGCAAATTCCTTGGATTTTTGCAACCAACCTTCCGAAAACGTGTTATTTGCATGTTATTTGCAATGTTTTGGCTTCGACATCGTGGAGTAGTGCAGCCGCGCCCTCTTCTATTTCTATGTCAACTTGTCATATAATTCTATAAATCTTCTTCTAAGGGTTTACAGCCTCGGTACCCGTCTGATATCTGTCTATATCTTATGCCTGTCGAACTTTCTCTTAGAGTGTCTAGTTTTCCGTAACTGATCTAACTCAAATTCTCTTAGTTTTCTCAGCTTACGTGCCCCAAATTTATGTTGCCTACTATCAACTTATTTCATCTCACCCTACTAGTTGCATTGCTGTTTGTTGGAGACTGGATGACCCCGACCCCTTCCTACAGGGCCCACCCATTCCACAGGGGTGGGTGGGTTACCGCTGTTCTTCTTGTATCCTAAACATATCACTACCTACATATCTTACTTTCCCCTCCGTTATCGTATTTGATCTAGCTTTCAATATCTGATCTTAACTTACAGTCTTGTAACTTATTTCAACATACATGCTTCTCTTGCTTGAAACCAACTTTCTTCATCTTATCCTACCAGTTGCACTCCTGTNGATCTAGCTTTCAATATCTGATCTTAACTTACAGTCTTGTAACTTATTTCAACATACATGCTTCTCTTGCTTGAAACCAACTTTCTTCATCTTATCCTATCAGTTGCATTCCTGTTTGTTCGAGTTGGATGGCCCCCACCCCTTCCCAGGACCCACCCATTCCACAGGGGGGAGGGGGGTTGATGGGTTATGACCATGACCATGGCAGGGGGGGTGGGGGGGGACCCGGAACCTGGAACATATATACACACATCCATGTATATATATATATATATCAGTATATATTTACATGTTTGTTTGTTACCAGCCTCCGAAGCGTAAGCCTAGGAAATTAAAGAACAAAACCTACTATTTTTTGTAGGCACCAAATACGAATCTCTTCAAATCCTCATCCTCACGCACTACCTGAGAGATCAAAGATGGCTTAAATATATTGATATATCAACATATATCAACCACATTGGTCGTATTAAGGGTTGCATATGATTGGCTCACGATTGATGCGTTCGCATCTGGTATCCTTCATTTTTCAAATGACCGTGATTGTGAGATTGTACGTGTTTTGACAAAACACACAGTACTCGATGCAAGAAACGGCCAACGCCACAGGCAAGCGTGATGGAGTTTTTGGTCTGAACTCCAATCAGTTTTGATGCAATCTCTCATTTGCAAGGCACCCATCCTGAGATGCTAAGAGAACGGTTTGTGTTTCCGCCCAAGGGTATGAAATAATTCACGCCAACACGCACATAAATCAGCGAAATGGATTTGACTGATGTCATTTGGCCATCCATCTGTGTCATGGTCTTCCAAGTTGTGAAAAAGATGGGACAGGAAATCCGGGTTTGTTATGTTATATGATTGGCGTGTTAGTTGTGATGAGTACTGCGTATATGGGAAATAAATGCAATTATATAGATATTATATAAAGCTTCTATAGCGTTGTTGACCCTTCCCCTTGAGGAAATGATATGTGTACCTGGATTTTGATGCCAATGGGCTGACTCTATGCTCCCATAACCGCTTGCAAATCACCAGGATCCTTCGCCAAACCTACCTTCATTTCACTGCTTTCTCTGCGTGAAAAGATTGGGTAGATATAAGCTGTAATAATATTAATAATCCTGGTTGTGACTGATACTGTGGTATATCGGTATATCCAAGATATAACGTACTAACCCCTGTGCTACACATTTCCATCCCGAAAAAAAGATGCAGCAAGCAACTCTTCAAACAACACGTAACCCACTCAAACACGTTACCATTTGAAACTGCCACACGGTGTTGACCTAACCCTAGGAAATCCACAAAAAAAAACCTTCGCTTCCCACTGGGGTGAAACACCCTGGTAAGCCCACCGGCCGCATTTTGAAACTCTTTTCTTCGGCACTTGCGAAGGCAATTTGGGACGGATGAGAACGGTTCCGGGCTTTTCCCGTTTGGGTAAATGTCCTTTGGTACCGTTGAAGATTTATTTTCAGCTTATATGAGTGTCTTCCCCACTCGGGGAGGACAACTCTTGTCAGCTGAAAGCGGGTAACAAGAAACTTGGATTTGTCCTTCACCTTTTTCATTGTGAAATGCTGAACTGTCATGAGTCATGATGATACTAGAGGTGATGAAAATTCCCTCAGTACTCTGCCAACCTTTGTTTTGAAAGTTCTCAATTGGTTCTGGACCAGTACTTTGTTTCTTTCTAAGGGCCATCACAATCAGTAAAAGATGGATTGTAACCTGCCATGCCCCTTTGTAAACACTTGCTATGATCGCTGTTAACCTTCTACCTAAAGATGTCAAAAATACCCGAAGATCCATGTATGGTATATTTACCTACATGTACCATAAAAATCAAGTAAATGTAGGCAAATATACCATACATGGAGGGTATTCAGTAATCAGTGTTCATTCTTTCAAACCCAGCCATTCTAACCCACAGCCAGGTAAAAGAACTCACAATGCCTCGAATCTTTGTTAGGCATGTTTTTTTGTGCATTTTGTGAACCCTCCAAGATTTGCAATGAGCTAAGCTTTGCTAAACTTCAACAAATATCACATTTACATCAAAAAATAAAACTTCAATTTCAACTTAAACATCATCTTTTCATCATATCTAAGACCATTCTATCATGTCTTATCAACCCATAAGCCATTGCAGCAAATCCAAGTCACATTTGGTATACAACGTTGCCCCTCTCAGAAGCAATCTGGAAACCCCCACCTGAGCCGTTTTTCTTGCGGGTTGGTCAACAGAAGACAGGTAGCTCTGAAAGACTCCGAAGTTGTGAAAATATGTTGAAATAATATGCGTGTTTTAACACCAAATAAAAATACTCATACAGTAGTCTAGATATAAGAGTCATGTCATGTGTTTTGTATGCCTAGTGGGGGCTCATGATTTTTTGAGATCCAAGTCGGTTCTTTATGTGCTTTTGAACCCTCTCAAAGACATAGCCTTTTGCAAATCTTCACATAATGGTAAGACATCTGGAAAAAACACCTGGAACATAAAAAAAAGGTTGCTCAACCAAAAAAAATGATCCCAACCAAGGTTTTCAGTTCAGCCTGGCAGTATCTTTAAATTTACCTTTCAAAAGGCTTATGGCTTAGATCATAAATATGACATGATGATCGTGTGAATTCATGGTGGGCCATGGGCTTGTAGAAAATTGCCCTCCAGGGAATTCAACATATCCCGTCATTGCCTTTGAAAGCGGATATGTTAGTTCCCAGGATAGTATCTCCGAATAAAACTGAGATTGGTTGTGGGTAGCAGGCATATTCATGCTTTCCGGCAAGCTTTCCAACCTGTAGAAATTTTCATGCACCTATAGCACCAAAAGAGACATCATTCAACAAAATATGGCTAGTTTCGATTGCTGGTAGCTAAGCCGGCTTGGGACTGTCCCAAAAAGGTTGTGCGTGTGCTTAATTAACTTGATCGCCACACCCAACTTTTTGAAACGCCAGTTTGCATGCAATGTATTATTGTAGACCAACATATAGCAGCTTAACAATGGAGAGAAAGGACAAGATTTTGATTGGAAGACTTGGTTTGCTAGAACTTGCAACTGCTAGTTTACCACTTGTGTTTACCGGAACTGAAAAATCTGGTAACTTTGGCAAACTGAGACTCAACCCGAGGCTAACAAAACGTGAAGGGTCCAGGTGGGAAGGGTGACATGTCGTGAACAAAACATGTGATTTTTCCACCATGCATTTGGGAGGGTCCGGTTTCAGGTTTCAGCTTCACCTCTGCATCCGCATCTCCCCCCAAACCCCAAACGCACCTTAGAAAACTCCCGAGAAGGTGACCAAGTTATCGCACACATTGTTCCGCAGTCCTGGAAGCTCCAGCGAAAGGTAGGGATTTTTTGACCCGCTGGCATGTGGGTGGCGACCGGTCGCCGGGGTTATGTGAAATTTTGGAGACGCCGGGAAGACATACAGCTTGGAAGACAACTTTTATTGCTGTAATATCTGGAATCCTTAAATAACGACTTGGTAGTTTTTTGTAGCCTTTGACCCCTCCTTATTTAAACAAAATAGCTTAAATCACCTGGGTTTTGGTCAATGCTCAATCGAATCGGATTGGATTGCCTGTTCAAATCACCTCACTGTGAGACACCTTTCCCCAGAGAGTTTTTGCGGCCGCCGAAAATTCACATGGATACCCAAAATATCCCAAAATGATGGCTTGGAAAGTTATCTCCTTTCAAATTATGTCTATTTTTGGTATCTATCCTAAATTTCCGGGGCACACACTATTTTTGAATCTAAGAGTCGTCTTTTTAAGGAATGAAAACATGGTCATCATGGCCTCTTTCCAACTCACCGGGGGCCAAGTAAAATTAATCTTTCACCGAAATGCATTCCTATGCTGCAAGTCACTTGCAGTCGGCTTTGAACCCAAACCCCACATCAAACAACAATTAGATGCCAACGTCCTTTATTTATCATCAAAAAAACATCTGGGATGCTCACCAGCCAATGTCGAACCTCCCAACTGGAACAGAAACACTTGGAAAGAGCATTTGTTAGGTCCTCCTTGACAAAAAAAGAGAGAACAACCAGGAAAAGAAACCTTTGGATAATCTACCCTAAAGCTAACAGTTTGCCTCTGAAAAGAGGCAAACTCTTACCCCAAACGGAATATCATCTGAACCAACTTCCATTGATTTTCAGGGGTGAAGTGTTAGTTTCAGGGAAGGAAAATTAATCAAGCAAAACTTCAACCTCAAACGCATCTGATCTTTTCGCTGTTCATCAAGGCCCGGCCCAGGAACTAACCAACCACCACACTTGATCCCACCCAACCCCCCTAAAAATCAAAAGCACAGGCATCCTTCATCCAATATCAACAAAAATACCAGAAACAAAACGACATCCCAAAAACATCTTGGCCACCATTTTTTGCGATCATCTTCCAACTTTAAATTCACCAAACACTTCAGGTACCTAAAATGGAGATACTCACCTATATAAGCTGTATGTAAG
This sequence comes from Breviolum minutum Mf 1.05b.01, assembly GCA_000507305.1. Classification (NCBI taxonomy): domain Eukaryota; class Dinophyceae; order Suessiales; family Symbiodiniaceae; genus Breviolum; species Breviolum minutum. Next base: position 75,643 of record DF240760.1, read on the forward strand.
GGCTATGTAAGGGATTGATGATTAAATGGGTCAAAATCCTCGACCAAATTTCCACAAGTAGGTCGCTCCTCCTTGCCAAGTGCTGTCAGCTTCGCTTTCCTTCACCACCGATGCTTTCAGATCCACATAGCCCGGACGCCAACGTTGGACCACCAAACGTCCGCAGGTCGGTTCCTCATGTGGCAAATCTTCGGGCAGGGAGAAGTGGGATGATGGTAGCTAAGTGATTTGAGCATGTGGATAATACCAACCGAAAATGTATAGAAATATTAAAAAAATTAATAATAATACTGATATATAACACTGCAAAATAAGTAAGTAAAATGCAAAAAAGCAATTATTCAATGGGCTGTTTCACTTGATTCCACGAATCTAGCCATTTGCTCTCATGTTCAAACTTTTTCCGTTCCACAACTTTCAACCAAAACATGTTGTTTGTGTGCTTTGTGCGTCTTTTCTGAAAAACCACCCCCTTTTCTCAAAACAATCAAACCGGCCCCGAATCTGACAAAGCCCAAGGTCCTCATAGCGCAACACACGGATATGGCCGAAGGTTTCCAGTTTCACCTGCCACCGGCGGCAGTAAAGGCAGCTGCCAACGACGATACCATGGAGTTTCCAACGTTTCGGGCTGTTGGGTTCATTTTGGAGTTGTAGGAAATTTAAAGTCTAGTTTTTTCTACTTTCTTATTCAATGTTCGTTCGGGAAAATCTATCAAACTTCACTGCTGAAAAATATGTACCTTGATGATGCACCATTTGGGAAGGTAAATCGTTTGAAACTTCGGGAGCACATGTTTGGTGTACATTTTCAGGTATCATGTGGTTGTAGCTTTAACCCAAAACCCTGAGAGTGCTTGCTATACCTTTGGAAATGCAATCAAAAGCATTTCAGGTATTCAATGTACATAAAAGAAGCTACCCAAGTCATCAGTGAGGTAGTGACTGAAGAAAACCACGTCATTGCCCTTGAAAGTAATACTGAACCATGACCCTTGGATGCTTAGCTCATTATTTCGAAGCCAAAAAAACACGTCTTCATGATGAGTTGGTGGGAAGGCTTCAACAATTTCCTTTTCATGATATAAAGAAATGCATGTAACGTATGTATTTCCAAAATACATACATTGTAATATATCTATATATGATATATACTGCATGTCATGTAAATATACCATGCCTGCGATGAATTTGGAAGTACATTCCTCGAACTGTTGCTCTTATCAAAAGAGATGAACCTCAAGTGGCCATTTCAACCAGGACACTGTACTGCCACTGTAGCATCACAAAGAATTTCAGGTATCTAACCTGGAGTACCTGAAATGTTTGGTGATACCATTCCTCAATTTTTTTCCCATTGGATGCCTTGAATCCGAGACTAAAGACAATCAGAAAACATCCCACTGTCCAAGTGGCATATGGCCATCCCCACCTGAAGACCACCTTTCCCATCATCCCTTGCCTTGCGACGTGCCTCACGACCATCTGCGGCCAGAGCACGTTTCGCCTGCGGTTCATAACTAGTTGGTGGTTTCAACCCATCTGAAAAACATTAGTCAAATGGGAAATCTTCCCCAATTTTCGGGGTGAAAATAAAAAAATATTTGAGTTGCAAGTTGCCACCACCTAGATAATTGCAGCTTGTCATCAAGATATAGCAGCAAAGAAAATCTATGGCTGTAAAAATGAAGTCGCACAACTTCTAAAACCCAGTTTCAGCCGTCATTTTGGAGGGATTTCGTTTGGAAAAAAAACCTGCATTTGGGGGTGAAGATCATGGATTTATGTAGAGGTGACGCTGGCATTTGGTGACCTATGTGTATTGATCAAATGAAGCCGCAAAAATTAGACTTGATTTTAGTATATCATGCTTTCAGGTTGTCATGCAAGCTTGGGAGTGCCTGACATCATTTGTTGGTATCGTATCCAATATTATTACCTGCATCCTCAAGGGTCATTTTTGAAGCCCCGAAGCAAAAAACAAAAAAAACACATGCATCTTAGGCTTTAGGGGCAATTCCTGTGTTGGGGTGGCATTTTCATTTTCATCATTTTCCATATGTGTTGCCGATGCTTTAGCACATGGCTGATCTCCATCTGCTAGTGGACTTTCCAACTAAGCCGCCAATATTTGCCCATGTGGAAACGCCAACATTTAAGACTTGGCACAAAAGCTTTCCGAAAAAGGATCCCCAACTCAAAGCTATCTGAGAGGTTTGATCTATGAATAGTCTACGTCTAAATAGAAATGATACTGACAACTTGGGCTTCACATGTTGGAAAGCCATAACCCATAGGATCCATATATGGCATATTCACCTTGGTTGATTTTTTTTAATGGTAAATATGTAGGTAAATGTACCATACCTGGATCCTATATGGTAAGGTTATAGCCACAAAACGCCCGAGGTGAACATCATTGAAGATTCATCAATTTCATCATCTTTGGAAGCTAAGAGAGAAAATACAACTGGGTGTTGTAATATACCATGATATCCATGATCTACTGATATCTAAATATATGATTTAAAAAAACATCATATAATACATAATGCATACCTTTACATACCCAACTCGTATAGGTGAGCCTCTACTATATTCATAAATGACCATCCAATACCTCAACCATAAACAGTAACTCATCCTTCCATCCCCGTGGTCATTGATGGAGGCCTGTGGTAAATCAAAAGTCTCTCCATTGGCACGATGCTCTGGTGGCACCTCAGCCCATTTTTGCAGTTGCGTCACGGGGGGGGTCAGATAGAACCCTGACATAGATACTAATATCACCATGTAAAAAAAGAGGTAAATCCGAACATAATGTTTTCCTGGAACGATAGGAAGGTAAGACTCTAAAAGCATTTTACATAGCCCATAGTAATAGCCCTTCAATCCACCTTCGGTGCCCAAAGAGCTAGATTGGAACCAAATTCTTCTACAGTTCAGGCGGTTTGGCAGTTCGGCAGTTCGCATAATCAAACATACTGAAATATAACCTTCCAAAAGGAAGGAATGGCAAGCCATGAGAGTTACAGGTGTCTCTTATTGTTTTCTTCAAACAGTTTGAAACCCTTTTTGGAAAACACGTTTTTGTGTTGCAGTAAGTTTAAACTTTCCGACTGGCTGGCAAATCAAGCTATGGTTCAATTTCTCACAGATTATCTGCACTGTGTGCATTTTTGTGAAAATATTTCAACCCTTTCAAAAGAAGAAAAACAAATTCAAGCTTACAACATATTTGCTTTGGTAACTATCTGAAAAGATATGAAAAGAATTGAAAAGATCTAACAAGTTTCAAAGGTCACCCGCAACTGATGCCAAGATGCAAAAAGTGCTAAACGTGATTGCGAATTCGCGCCGCCTGCAACACCGCCAACACAAATGTTCACCCAACAAAAACGAGCTGAAGCCTGAAAATTAAATGATCCGTTTTGAAAAGGGAACTCATCTTCCAAGCCCGGGCTCGAGGTTCGATGTGTGTTTTTTCGTGATTTTCCGGGGGGTGGACTTTAAAAGCATAAAATGGTACAAACTCCAAACGCAAATGGTGAATTGACGTTTTGAAGGGTTTCTTCTCAAACAGGTATACGTATGACTGTGTGATGGGTCACAGCGGCGATGAATGAGCTATCCAGTGTACCATCCTTGATATGCTTATGGTAAATCTAGTTGAAGCTATAAAAATTACGACCAGCCTCCACGAATGACAATGAAGGCGTGCCATTTTACAATGATGGCCGCACAGGTTTGGAGGTTGAAGGGTTGTCTTGGTTTCTTTGTCCAAAATTAAAATGACTTAGATCAATCACTGCAGGTATACATGCAAATCCTGAGGGTTGAAATGATGCATCTTTCCGCTAAGCAGGATGGCGTCAACACATATCAACATTTCTTGATCATGGCAACGCAAAGATTTTTCGCACAGCATGCCAAGGGAACATCTTGGATGGGGAATCCAAGATGTAAGAAACCTTCAGAAGGCACAGTGGTCATGAATAATCAAGACCTTAATCAACCCCTTTTTTCTGTAACAAATCTTTTTTTGAGGGGAACTGTGGTCTCTTCCTGAGTCAAAAAGTGAGTGATACACCGTGATCTACATTCAGAAGCAAGCAATTTGTTGCAGAAAAATCATCATCATCTCAACAAATATCTCAGTGAAATAGACTGAGCCTCCAATCACATATCCCTCACAGAATTCACCTAAATCAAATGTGTGAAAGTTCAGCTGCACTTTCAACAAAAACTTAGTTCCCCTCCTCTGAAAACAGCCTGATAGTTTGACAAATGGATACTGAAAACAACCAAACAAACAAACAGGTTGAAAATACACATTTCTACTCTCCTTTCAACTAGGAGGGCTATTGTCAATCTACTACTTCAGTTTTCAGGCATCCACAACCACCCCGCTGTCAAGAAATAACCACCTCGCGTGCGTGGCTGGTTCCGATGATAGCCATAACGTTTCAACTCCTGCGGCTGAAAAAAACATCGGATGCTTACCTCGATACCGGTATACAGTGTAGTATAATATGTAAGTATACCTCTCCCGTAAAACGAACATGGCTGGCTGGCAATGTTATGATTATTTAATAGGACACTATTTATAATAACATGACTTCTGAATTGTTCTTCGATTATCCAATGCTATGTCATAGCATTGGGTAATCGATGAATTTATGTTGCTCATCTTTGTCATTGTCCCTAGATTGCAAAAAAATGTTGCTGCAGCAACAGAAGGGGAACAAGCTTTGTGTCTGGCTGGATTTCCTGCAACTTGCTTCAACAAACCCCCAAATTGTAAAAATATCAATCCAGTTGGACATCTTCTCCAAAAGGTAGCAAAATCAAACCACAATCAAACCACCACCTAATGGTTATCATACATCATAGGTACAAGAAAAATCGACCCCTGCTGGGAAACAACAACAACAACAACAACAACAACGACGATTGCACCTGCTGTGCTCCCCCCAAAAAACGGCTGAGCTTCCAAGCCAACTCTTCCGCGGAACGTGCTTGACGATCCCAACGTGTAGCGGTCAAGGGATGCATGGCCTGAAGTGTCGCGCCGGTAGGTTCAGTCGTCGGAGTTGGCTGGAAGCGCACAATCCATGGAAACCCGAAATGGAAAAGGAAACTTCTCTAGTTGGTGGTTTCATGTGGCTTCAACCTGTTTGAAACATATTAGTCAAATAGGAAATCTTCCCCATATAGGGATGAAGATAAAACATGTTTGAAACCACCACCCAGTTCTTTATGCATCCATTCATTTGTTTTGGGGTTCCATCTTATTGAGTTTTGCAGGGTGTATCTTTTTAAAGCATCCAGGAGTGTCCTAGGAATCTGGTATTGTTTGGAAGCGAAGATAATAAATTGATTCTTGTTGGATGGGATTGAAACAGAAGAAAAATTAGATGAACGATCGGGAAGGGTTTGGATTAATTCATACTGCAAAGGTTGCAAGAATTGGAGTTTCTGAATCAATGGGAGTCTGGGTTAAGCTATATATATGGTATCATCTCCGGTCGGTATCTTCCTTTGGAAGCTTGTTTGTAAGACGGCCTAACCCTGTGATGATGACCTACCTATACCCAAACACTGCAATATTGTTCGGGCAACTCACAATCTAGCCACAAACATGAGCTGCTTTTTTGATTCTCAAGAGACATGAAGCTGACCCAGTTAAGACTTCTTAGGGACTTCTTAGGGTACTAATTCCCTCAAACTTTCCGAGAACCTGACATGGCCTTTGGTCATGTTACGACTTGTGACTGGTGACTATAGGTTGCTTGTGTTTATGCAACCATTTCAGGTGACTGATTTGCTGGGGTTTCATAATTTGCCTGTTGAGGAGAAAAAGTCCTTACGTATGATGTACATCAATACACCAGGGTAGCATACGCATATTGATGTAAAGATGAATGCATATATGTATATATGAAAACAAAACTATTCTGTCTATCAGCCAAATGTTTGACCAACTAGGATTGAAGTTATGTTGCAGTATTGTTGTGGCCAATATCTTCTGGACCTCCAACCGATCCATACTTCCACATCCTTCGTCAAATCCCAATCTGCAGCTCCCCTACCCTGCAAGAGGTCGTTGGCCCTTCAAGTCCTTCTCTCTGAGGATCGTCCTAAACGCAGGGGAAAAAACCGAGGAAGATCTTCTTGGTTAAACGGATGTTAAACGGAATTGCAGGTAACTATTACCATGGCCCCTACAAGACTGAAATTTCAATAATTCCTACTGAAGACCCTGGAATGTCCGCATCACTCAGTCATGATTTCGGTTGAATGGTAAAAATTCCAAGAGTTTTCCGTATCAATCCTTCAAGGGAAGCTGGTTGGCAGTCTCCAAAATCACCGGCTTTTGCTATAAGTGCGTTGATTATGGTAGCTATTAGCAGCTCTAATCATCTGCTCAAGGCACAAAATTCGCATTACGAATAAGCGCCATAAAGCCATACTCTTCAAACATGTGAATCAAATGGACCACATCTTTTCCCAAACCAATGCTGAATATAAAGGCACCTCACCAAAAATCCGGGAATCAAAAAAAATATAAAATGGCATTTCCAGAATCTACATGGGTGAGCGAAAACATTAAAATGCCATGATAATAAGCATCAAATTTGAAAATTGTTTGATCACCCTACCCAGAGGAAAAAACATGCGAGCATTTCTAGTCTGCAAGAATGCCAGGGAACGGGTGTATGTGACCTTAAAGGTTTCCAAAGGGTTTTGAGGGGAAATGTTTCCTTTAGGACCATCGAAAAGGTGCTATAGAAAAGTACAGGAAGTCATGTGGCTTGGCATAATGAGGGTGTGACTGTAGGGGGGGAACATGAAGTTACACATGTTCAACCCGATGAAAAAATATATATATGTATATATATATATATGTTTTATTTATCTGCATTCACCATACAGATCATCCAAATGAAGGTAAATAAACACATGGATGGGGATGAGGAAAACCACCCGGAAATTCAACATATATTCCTTGATATATTCCCAAAATAGCCAATTTCGAAAGGAAATGTTATTTTCAAAACCCATCATTTTTGGTATCCATGTTAACTTTCAACTTTCCAGTGCGTTTTCAAGGTTTTCGGCATATTCAGAACTCTTTTCCCGTCTCCAAACCAATCCTTGGGCCGAAATCGCCAGCGTTGTGTGCCACCGACCCATTCTGCTCGTGTATTGGGCGCCGTCTTTTTCCGGGTCGGAGAACCTTGAATCTTCGTGGTCACAAAGATGTGGGAAGGAGGCAACCTCTTGAGTCTGAGATTTGATGATGATGATGATGATGATGATGATGATGATGATGATGATGGTGAAGATGGTGAAGATGGTGAAAATGATGGTGATGATGGTGATGATGGTGATAACGAACATAACAATGATGATAATAACAACGACGACGACCACGACGATGACGATGATGATGATAATGGTGGCGGATGGTGTGGGATCAAACGCCATAATTCTAGATGGCAACAACAATTGCATTGCCCGCACATGTATGTTCACTCCTTCCATATGCGTTTTTGCAAATCATTTCCCAAACTCCATCCGTCTAACCATCCTGCCCCTCCAAATTGGTGCACACGCCAATGATCGGGTCTATCTCAACCAATGGTTAATTGGTGATTAAAATGGTTACTGGGCGACAAATATTACTGTTAGCTGTGTACTATGAGAAACTGAATCATGAAAGGAATTATCATTTGTGAATATGAGAAATAAATCGCCAATTTTTCGGACCAGAAAAACACACGTATATATATATATATATTTCACAAAACTGATTTCAAAGATCATTTTGGTGGAGATTCCTGGAAGTGAGTCGGTCAGTCTCTGTGGGGGAGACAAACCCCTTTGGAGAATTTCCCCACCTCAAAACCACCAGGAGGTATAGTTTTATACGTCATAACATGCCATGTGTCTTCCACATTTTGACAAGTCTCAAGGTCGTATCCGCAAAAAAAACATTTTCAGGTGGATTTGTACTTCGAAAAACATGCACACTCCAATGAAACTACCTCATGGTAGAACATGGAATCAACTGTCAAAAATCTTCGGCGAATTTTCAACATATTATTATTGGTTGCCCTTGGATTTAAAACATATTTTGCAAAACGTTGTTCTTTGGGGCGCGTTGTTCATGCTCGAATTTGGAACCAAAATCACATTTATCCTGACGTCTGCCGTGAAAACATCCAAACGATCGGCCATGGATCCCTTTACGAAAAATGGGTGTAGTGAGATTGTCAATCCCAACGAAACACACAAATTCATTCATCGTACCTGTCTCAACGTGGGCGCAAATAAAAATCAAAAACACAAATAATCACTTGCAGTTTTACTCTTAAGGATTCTTAAGGTACTTCATGATATTAAAACAAAAGCATGATGGAGACTTTGGAAAGAAACAGGGCCCGGGTTTTGGATTTTATTGTACCATTTTTGAATTTGGCGAATCTAGGCTTCCGAGCTTGCTTGGCAAAGGTCCGACAACGAACGGCTGATCAATGGCAATTGCGCCTGTGCACACGGGGCCTTCAAACGTCCACTGTAGAATGCCTGGCTCGCAGCCCAGAATGGCCAGAAGAGTGGAAACATGATCTCTATAACTGCTTTCCTGCTTCAGTTTATCCAATTTGGGAGTCATCCTGGCATGATGGGTTGTCCAACTTCATCAATGTTAAGCGTGCTTCTGCGAAGAGTCGACCAATGCACGCCGACTAAGCCAACTGATTTTGGAAAGGCCCTTGCAGCTGCGGTATGTCAGCATGATTAAACTGCACTATTTCGTGGGGAAACCACTGGAGGCACCACAAAAGTGTTGCAACAGGGCGCGGCCTACCCACATCAACCAGCAACAAACAACAAACAACAACAATAAACACACCACCACTAGCACCAGCACCAGAAAGGCCAACAACAACAACAACAACAACAACAACAACAACAACAACAACAACAACAACAACAACAGCAACCAAACAACAAGAAGAAGAAACTGCGAAATCAAGAAAGAAAGCCAGCTGAAGCCAATGCCAATTGAAAAAGCACAAAGCCACTCGATGCAATCCTACCAGTTCCAATGTCCGTTTTGAGACGTCTTCAACAATGCAGCGCGTGCAAGGGATGGAGCATTTCGCAGACATTGTTACTTGTCGGAAGAAATGGAAAAGCAATGCAAGATGCCTGCAGCCTGTGGGTCACAAATCTTGGAGTCACACTTTCAGACCGAAAACAACTGCGAGGTCATTGACTCAGCAATGTCCCTTCCGATGAATCGAGATTCCACTTCTCCAAGTTTTGCTGGTCCCAAGAGGCACTATTGCTACTATAAGGCACTGAAACCAACCAACCTAGGGCTTTTGGCACCACTTGGTCAACCAAACTAGGTCAGGTCACACCCCCGAAAACATAAAACCCACCAACCAGGTTGGGCAATACGCAGTGATATGGTGATGTGGTGTGATTCCTCTTGTAGGTCATGATTGTCAGGTTCCAAACTTCTCGAATGCACTCTCAGGTGAATTCAATCGAAAGTCAGGAAACCTCCATAAAAACTCCCCGAAATGCGGAAGGTTTTTGAGGTCCTGTGACATCCCTACAGCATTCACGCAAATAGAATGATTAAGACTGGTTCGCTTCCGTTGCCCTTCGGGTCATAATGCTTCGTTTGATCCAATGCAGGAAAACTGAGATCAGTTAGCTGCGTTTTTTTCCAAATGAAGTTGTCCGCCTATGCAAATAAAAATCGACTTCAAGGTGATATTGTTAGAACTCAACCATACTCAACACTCCAGTTGCTCACTGCCAAAAAAACTTTCATAAAACAACATGGTGTCTTTAGGGGGTGGCCCAAAACACAGGTAATTACCTGTTTTACCCTTCATCATAAGAAGCAAATCAAAATCGCGATGCCCATCCCAAGATCCCCAGCTTTGATACCTTTAATCAACTTCCGATTTCTGGTTATCTTCCCATCAAAATGCTTCAATCGCAGTTTTTGGTGACTTTTGTGAAGCCTTCAAGCAAAAGCGAAAGGATCAATTGCACTTTGGGAAAGGTAACTATGTACATCTATGTACATCGCCCATATCCACAAGACCCAATCAAAATTAAGGCAACATAGGTAAACCAGCCTAGTTTTCAAGGGTCCATCTGTCAGGACAACCGTATCCTTACAGTAAGGTGAAACAATGTCTAACTGGTGAGTCCGTGGTCGAACTAAATTCACCATTTGTCTATATTATCAAAAATTGTATGTATATATATATATATACACATGTATATTTCCCTGCAACTAATATGGATACCTAAAATGATGGTTTGCAAATGGCGGACTCCGGCTTAGAATATGGGCCGTTTTTGGTATCAATTCGTTAGATTTCTGTGGTGTAATTCATTTGCTTCCACTGGGTCCCAAAACCAAGTCAAAATGATCGTTTCGCCTCGGAAAATGAAGGAACATATTAGTAAAACTGTGCAAGTAATATGCGACTTGGAGAACAACACGAATTCGCACCTGGTGAACTTGGTGAGATCCGTTGGGCGTACTTGGTGGATTTGTCTTAATCTTCAACTATATATACAACATCTTGGTGGGATAATTTCAACGCTGGAAAGTGATATTGACCAAATATATCCAGGTTTTCCTCAACATTTTGGTAAAGCTGCCCATGCTTCTTAGCAATTTGTTATGTATCTGAAACAGGGGTCATCACCAACTCAAACAAGGCACTATTTTTTCAGGGTAAATCGCACAAAATCATCCCAAAGATTTTGGTATTGTTTTTTCATCCCCCCCAAACTGGTAATGACTAATGACCTCTGTGAAAGCCAAAAAACAAAATGGTTTTCAGCCCTAAGTGGAGATTTAGGGGTTTCCTAAAATGGTGGGTTTCCCCAACAACTATTGGGTTTTCCTACTAAAAATGATCGTTTTGGGGTGTGAAATGGGGGGTGCCACCATTTAAGGAAACACCCATTTGGGATATCCTCTGCCTTTCAGAAAAGGATTCACCGGATTCATGGCCGGTTTCGATTTTTCAGCTATAGTTCTGGAACAATAAACATCCACAAGTTAAGGCGCCAATGGCTACCAAAAATACAACCTAATTATATACATCCTCTTTATTCTCAAGTAGGGTAATTATGTATACAATTTTGACATTTTGACTCACTTTCCAATCAATGTCTTTACTATTCCAATGTAAAGCTTTCTATACCGACTGAAAAGCACAATGGCTATTTTGAACTAATCTGAAAAGACATCTCAAATCACAAGAACCAAAGGACCCCCCGCCAAACAATGAAAAGGAACCACAATTTATCTGACATGTACCAGAAAAAAACTTGAAGTAACAAAATTATATGATCAAAATATCAAAGTTGGAAAAAAAAAACACATCAACAAAATAAAAAAAAACACTATTGTACTGTTGATGGAAGAAATCCTGCACCAGCGTGATGTATAGAACCTTGGAAAAAGTGGGATAAGCTACCAACCTCAACTGGTTGGCCGGATTTCTTCCATCAACAGTATCGTACCAACTTGGACGAAACAACCCAAGTAGCTTACCTTTTTGACTCTGAAAAGCTGCCCCCAAAACTCTAACAAAAAAACAAAAAAAACAGTATCAACCAGCTTCTTCCAAGTGATCTTTTGATCACCCAAATGGAGGTCACGATTCACCCCTGAAAGGGTCACTAAAAAACCACCCAAAAAGGTGACAAATGGAAGAACCTGGAAAAGACAGGCAACCTTCGTACGAAATCACAACCTTCACCACCATCCTGGTGGAACCCCAACTCGCCTCAGGCACCTCTACTGCCATGGCAACCGTAGATTCTCACCCGGCCCGGTGTTTGGCTTTCCCGTTTCGGAATCCGAATCTCAGGAAATGACGTTTTTGTTGGACAAAAACGGATGTCCGTTTAACCCCAATGAAAGCCATTAACTTTTCCATGACTTTTGCACAGGGAGCAAAAAGAACTTCAGTTTCGGAAATGGAGATGGAATGGATGAGGAACAAACATATTGGAGTTGGAAAAACCACATATTCAGGATATTTATCATCATAACATATTGTACCAACAAAAATAAACACCAACAAATCTGATAACCAACCAATATAAATTCACTAACAACATGATACGAATTTCCCAGATCTTAAGCAGAATATTACATCCAGGTAGTCAATCTAAGTCACGACCTGTATCTCATGAATGTGTGCGTTTATATGCTGGTTAAAATGGTGCGTTGTCAACAAACATATCCCAAAAGACCAACGGCCGGCGCGTGGTTTGTGCATGGAAACATCGCCCTTTTGGGCGGCTCCAAAGGCACAACTTGAGCCATGGGAACCGTTGAGGAGGGTTGCTTTTTGTAGGTTCTTCCCACAAAACCTGGGCCAATGGATTGTGTTTTCATCTGGCCAAATGGAATAATATTTTCACCAACAAGGGAGATTACCCTTCCTATTCGCTATCTTTTGAGGTTTTAGGTGGTGTTTTCGGTCGCTATAATTTGACCGTGAAGGTCTTTTCGATCATCAGTGATGAAGTTCGGGTTCACGGTTCAGGAGGAAGGGTGACCTACAGAATCTTCCCAAACATGGTCCAAACTTCCGAAAGATTGGAGTCCCATCATGTCTGATTACTGTACATAGTTCCAACATCTTGAAATAATTTTCCATGAAAGGACTTCAATGACTCCCTGAAACCCTCCTGCCATGGCAAAGGAATGCGAAGCACTTTGCAATGTCTTTTTTGGTTCACACAAACCGACGACGGTTTCCGGTTTCCCCCCTGAAACCGTGCTCCAGCCAAGAACAGGGTTGAGATATACACACAGATCTGTACAAAGGTTAAAATACAGTGTTTTTTTGGGAAAGAAAATCAAATAGCTGATTCCAGATTCCACAAATCAACACCTCCAAAGAAGTTGTCATCAAACAAAGATCCAAAATGCAAAGTTGTTTGCAATCCATGTTTTTTTTGGTTGAAGAAGTGGGTCCCGCATATGTTTTCGTCAACATGTATCACCCTTGGAGTCTCAACCCTGCCATTGGAAGTACCCCCCAGGATGCCGAAGCTCACGAGACCTGCAAGGTTTGTTTGAACAATGGATCCAGGTAGGTCATCTTTGAGTGATTGTTTGGTACTGGCTGTTGACATGGTACTGGCGCCATGCTGTGTAGCTACGAAAATTGCATGTCCCAAATAGGTGGGGAAACTACAGAATCACCAACCAAAATATATATCGTACACATAAATTCAAATTAATCAAACAATGAAAATATTCAAAAATACAGTGCAACTTTGGCGTTCTGTACTGCTTTTGAAGCCAGATTCAGGTATAGCAGCAAGTCGGATAACAAACTTTACGCTTGAACCATACCAAGTGCCATGAGCTCCAACTCCACAAGCATTTGATGCGTAGTGACCCCATCCATTGGAACATGGATGAAATATGAAGTGTTTGTCACTCCTTTGTTTGGCCATACCTTCTTTACCAAGTTCGATGTGAGGAGAATTGCAGGTGGCAAATCACAACCCTGTGAGGTCCAAACATCTCATCAAAAAAACATCAAAGAACCACAGAAGTTGACAAAACCATTTTAGTACTTGGTTGGCTCATTTCACTTAGCAATAATCAGGTGTTGGGTTGTTACATTTTTTGAAACAAAAAGGGGACTCTTTTCCAACAAGGCATACATGGTGCACATCTTGCAATTTGCGAAGCTTTTGGTACAATGATCAACATGTTTTCCCAGTAGGTTTCTCAACGTATCCGCAGCCTTTTCAGCGGTTTTTAAAGGCCTCTGCATCTTCCATCTCCTCTGTCAATGCCTGCAGTAACGGCTTTCATGTCGAAGATGGCACACATGATTAACCAACATTTGGACAACGACTAAATTAACCAACCACTCTGAGGAACAAAATCTAAGATTTCTTTGTTTTCCTAAGAATTTTTGAGTAAACTCAGGTATAGCTTTCAACGCCGGGTGTTCACAAATTAAGACAACACGTTCTCCCCTTTGCAACCTGTTGCAAACCTTGTAGCTAAACTTAATTTCAGATGGGGGCTTCATGTAGGGACAGCCAAATTGACTGAGATGAATTTCAGGCGGTGAATTTGGAAATCCATACTATCAACATCTACATGTCGCATCATCTCGTTGCCTCGTTACCTCGTTTCCTTATTTCAGAGACACTGACATTGATACTGTTTTTTTTGGAGGAAATCCCAAACAACCACCTGGGATATATAAACCTTGTAAAGAATGTGATAAACTACCAACCTCAACTGGTGCAACCGCCAGATTTCTTCCATCAAAAGTAGGGCTTTAGCAAACAAAAATCACCTTCCCAAAGGAGATTCCAAAGTTTTTCAATCACCTGAAGGGGGTCATGATGACATCCAAGCAGGTCAGTTCTAGAAACAAATCTACCCTCTGGTTTTCTAACATGGAATCCCAAAATGATGGGTTGGAAATGGTGACGTTTTTTTAGTATCTACAGTATGTTAGATTTCTGCGACGTACCCTCTGGTAAATTAACATAGCCGGCTGGAATATTCCCACGATAGGAAATAGATGTTCATTTCGGGTCCATTTTCCAGCCAGCATCAGCCAGCTGTAGTTGATCCCGGGAGTATTTCAATGCATTGAGACCTGAAAAGTAAAAAAACAAGGTTGGTTTTAATATGTCTTACCCTCTGGTAAACAAACATAGCAATGAAATATCCCCAGTTTCAATAGGAAATACATCTTCAAATGGTCCATTTTCCATTGCTATGTTAGTTTACGGGAGTGTAATCCAATGCATTTTTTTGGGGGGGGGCCCACAAAAAACACAGCAACCTGGCTTGAACTGGCTGAACCGACCCTTCAAATGACACCCCCGGCCCAAGGTTTAGCGAGGAAAGTCATGATCCAACCCAAATCCAATTCCACCAAGGCTTTTGATCAAAGATAGAAACAAACAAGACATGCAATATATATATATATATATAATACATATGCCACATGTATATCTAAAACAATAATCCGTGCAGTTAAAGCATGCATACAAAAAACGTGCTTATAAATATCCAAATATATACACATATGCAACTCCAATTCCCAAAAATCACCGCAGTTTTCATCATTCATGTACAACATCCCTTTCAAGTATTGCCCGTTTCCAAGCACCAAACATGGCCTTCGACATCTCTTCCTCCACTGTCGGTGCTGGTTGCAAGGGATCGGAGGCGTCATTGTCGCCTCGGTGTCATCCATGCGACCCGATGAGAGACAACCACGTCTGACACACTAAAAAACAGTAAACGCGAACTGCTACCTAGTAGTTGGTCCAAGGAGAGTATAGTAAGACTAGATTTCCTTGTTTTTAAAATATACATGTATAGTTCACCTGGATGTCTATATTTCCACCTGGATGTCTCTCCAAAAAAAAGCAGAAACAAGTTGATGAAACGCTAAGCTCTCAACCTACTGGGTGGACCGCCCCACTTCTCGAAGTCAGCTCTTGACCAATACGCCCCTGGAGGCCATCCGAAGCTGAGAAAGGCCAAACATGTTCGCAAATTTCACTTGTTTCAGGTGGTTTTTTGTTTAACAGCCATGGGAACCCACAACCTTCATTTTTAGGGGTTATAACCCATATATTGGAGGTGTAAAACCCTCATTTTTCATGAACTTGGGTTCCCATGGAGGTTGCTAACTTATTAAAAATGCGCCGTGAAATGATGGGATTTCGCCGTTATTGATGGTATAAATGATGGAATTGCATTCAACTGATTGATTGCAGTTTTCCTTTTTTGGGTCCATACACCAAGAAAAAGAGGTTTCGATTTCATAAAACAGTTTCGAATTCATCATTCATCCTTTCCACATAATGGTGCAGTAGCTATCCCACAGATAAATACCCACCTCATGACAGGTCCGGTCCCTATCATGCTAAATGCAGCATCGGTGAAATGTTGCCTTCGAGTTAACATGCTTTCTTTTTCAAGAGCTCTTTGTTTTTGTTTAAAGTTCAGGAAAAGGAGGATGTGCTGGTGGAGCAGGTGGTGAAACTGCATACTTCGGATCCACATATTGCAAGACTTGATCTCTCAGCCATTTTTTCTCGATTCCAAAGAAACGTCGACCACTCTCTTGCAACAAGCCTTCATGGATACGTTCCACTGCTTCTCGCCATTCCTCTTCATGTCTTGCCTGACGTCTGGGATGTTCCATCAAAGCTTCCTTCAAGGCCAGCAAGTTCTGAATTTGATTCGGATGTGGATTCAGAACAGCCGCCACAAAAGGACAACGACCAGAAGTTTGATCTCCTGGACCACCGACAGGATCTGCACCATAATCCAAGAGCATATGAAAACAAAGACAGCAGTCGGAGCCCGCCACAGAAGAATGAAGCAAACCTGGTGTATCTACATCTAATCCAGCATTCAGTAGGATTTCCAGCTTGTCGCAAGCAACATCACAATAGCCGCAATGACCATCCACCAAACGTCGCAGCCAATCCACATGTAGAACACCCAGGCGATTGATGTCTACGACATGAGCAACTGCTGACTTAAAGGATCTTAGACTTTGTGCTTCGGTAACTTTCCTCAACGCCTTCAGGGACCTCGATTTCCTCTGGGATTTCATGGCTGCAGGTTTTTTCGCCACGTTTTTGGAGGCTGCAGGTTTTTTCTTTGATGTTTTAGAGGAACTCGGTGCTGAAGGTTTTCTTTTGCTGCCAGCTTTCGTTGCTTTCATTGCTTTCATGCTCTTTTTGGGAGGCACTTTGGCCGAAGTTTTCATCACGGATTTCTTCATCGGTCGCGCCTTGGAGCTTTCCCAAAATGATTTCTGATAAGGAACTAACTCATGATGACTTGCAGCAAGATCTGGACATGATACGATCTTCAGTTCATGGACAAACAATATTGAGATGAACAAGTTGATTGCAATGATGGCTGATGCTGATACTGATGCTGTTTCTATTGAGACTGATGATAATGACGATCGTGAGGATTCGTGAGGGGAATGTAAGCAAAGATTGTTGCTTGCTGGTGTGAGCCAAACTAAACTAGGACACCTAGATCGTGCAACTGCAACATTCAAATATCATCAAATATCCATGATACTACGGAAGGCTACTTTCTACTCAGTACTGGCCCATCAAAATGCAGGAGGAAATCACTCGATTTGACCTGGAAAACTTTCGAGACACAACTGGACACGCGATTTCTCAAAACACAACAAATGAACTTTCTTTTCTGACATCCCTCAATACTTTCCCGTTTATAGCTTCATTTCTTCAGGCTGAATGTCGCATCATGTCGCATTTGGAAATCCATAAAATCAACATCTACATGTCGCATCATGTCGTTACCTCGTTACCTCGCTTCCTTATTTCAGAGACACTGACATTGATACTATTTTTCGATCAAAGATAGAAACAAACAAGACATGTTATATATATAAATATATTATACATATGCCACATGTATATATATCTAAAACTCTAATCCGTGCAGTTAAAGCATGCATACAAAAAACTTGCTTATAAATATCCAAATATATACACATAGAGTATATGCAACTCCAATTCCCAAAAATACCAGCAGTTTTAATCATTCATCTACAACATCCCTTTCAAGTATTGCCCGTTTCAAAGCACCAAACATGGCCTTTGACATCTCTTCCTCCACTGTCGTTGGACACCGTGGCAACGGATGGGAGATTCCGTCGGCGTCGTTGTCATTGCTATCGGGGTTGCCTCGGTGTCATCCATGCTACGATGAGAGACAGGTGGCGAACTGTTACCTAGTAGTTTCAAGGAGAGTATACATTACTAGATTTCATTTTTTTCACATGTATATGAAATATATGAATATGTCTATATTTCCACCTGGATGTCTCTCCAAAAAAAAGCAGAAACAAGTTTACGAAAAGCTAAGCTCTCAACCTACTGGGTCAAGCCCACGAGAAGTCAGCTCTTGACCAACACGCCCCTGAAGGCTTTCCGAAGCTAAGAAAGCCAAACATGTTCGCAGATTTCAGTTGTTTCATGTGTTTTCTTCCTTAACAGGTTGTTAATTTATAAAAATGCGCAGTGAAATGATGGGCTTTTGCCGTTATTGATGGCATAAATGATGGAGTTGCATTCAACTGACTGATTGCAGTTTTCCTTTTCGGTCCATACACCAAGAAGAAGAGGTTTCAATTTCATAAAATAGTTTTGAGCTCATCCTTTCCACATAATGGTGCAGTATCTATCCCACAGACAATTCTGTCGAATTTCTGGCAAGGTAAACAAGGCTCTAAATACCCACCGCATGACAGGTCCAGTCCCTATCGCATTAAATTCAGCAGGGTGAAATGTTGCCTTCGAGTTAACTTTTTTTTCAAGAGCTCATTGTTTTTTTTTAGTCGTTTTAAACGCGTGTGTTTCTTTCCTCATGCAGCAAGCTCCTTATTTTATATATACGCCAACCAAGCCTATCCGTAAAGGCTAATCCGTAAGCCTCCTTATCCGTAATCATCGTAAGGATTAAGGATTAGTTTTGAAGAAACAAGTCAATAAAATGATCACCAAGTGCTTCAGGAAAATGTGCTGGTGGAGCAGGTGGTGAAACAGCATACTTCGGATCCACATACTGCAGGACTTGATCTCTCAGCCATTTTTTCTCATTCCCAAAGAAACGTCGACCACTCTCTTGCAACAAGCCTTCATGGATACGTTCCACTGCTTCTCGCCATTCCTCTTCATGTCTTGCCCGACGTCTGGGATGTTCCATCAAAGCTTCCTTCAAGGCCTGCAAGTTCTGAATTTGATTCGGATGTTGATTCAGAACAGCCGCCACAAAAGGACAACGACCAGAGGTTTGATCTCCTGGACCACCGACAGGATCTGCGCCATAATCCAAGAGCATATGAAAACAAGGACAGTAGTGGGAGTCCGCCACGGAAGAATGAAGCAAACCTGGTGTATCTACATCTAATCCAGCATTCAGTAGGATTTCCAGCTTGTCGCAAGCAACATCACAATAGCCGCAATGACCATCCACCAAACGTCGCAGCCAATCCACATGTAGAACACCCAGGCGATTGATGTCTACGACATGAGCAACTGCTGACTTAAAGGATCGTAGACTTTGTGCTTCGGTAACTTTCCTCAACGCCTTCAGGGACCTCGATTTCCTCTTGGATTTCTTCAACGCTGCAGGTTTTTTCGCCACGTTTTTGGAGGCTGCAGGTTTTTTCTTGGATGTTTTAGAGGAACTCGGTGCTGAAGGTTTTCTTTTGCTGCCAGCTTTCGTTGCTTTCATGTTCTTTTTGGGCCGCACTTTGGCCGAAGCTTTCATCCCGGATCTCTTCATCGGTCGCGCCTTGGAGTTTTCCCAAAATGATTTCTGATAAGGAACTAACTCATGATGACTTGCAGCAAGATCTGGACATGATACGATCTTCAGTTCATGGACAAACAATATTGAGATGAACAAGTTGATTGCAATGATGGCTGATGCTGATACTGATGCTGTTTCTATTGAGGCTGATGATAATGACGATCGTGAGGATTCGTGAGGGGAATGTAAGCAAAGATTGTTGCTTGCTGGTGTGAGCCAAACTAAACTGGGACACCTAGATCGTGCAACTGCAACATTCAAATATCATCAAATATCCATGATACTACGGAAGGCTACTTTCTACTCAGTACTGGCCCATCAAAATGCAGGAGGAAATCACTCGATTTGACCTGGAAAACTTTCGAGACACAACTGGACACCTGATTTCTCAAAACACAACAAATGAACTTTCTTTTCTGACATCCCTCAATACTTTCCCGTTTAAAGCTTCATTTTTTCAGGCTGAATGGAGCTAACTGCTTGGTACTACTTGACACCCAAAAAAGCTACAAGACCAAAGCACCAATCAATTTTTGAAGTTAAGCATTTTCAAACTCCTCTGTCATGGAACCCTGCCTAAACACTGTAACAGCGGATGGCGAAGGTTAATAGGGTTCCCTTCATGCAAAGATAAAAGATTATTTACCCACTGGTACATGGCTTTTGCATGCCCCAATATTTTGTTACCAGAAGCCATTCTCGTGCCTGACGCTGTTGCCACACTTGGACCTGGTTGCGAGCACATCATGTGAAAGGTGAATCCAACTAATGTTGGTTTTCTGGGAGCTATGCTGGCTATATTCACCAATGCTTGGGATTTTGGGGATGGAAATCCTACAAAAGCACCAGCTTTGGGACTGCAAAAGGGATCCGAGAAAGGCTGAATGTATAAGGATGGGGTGAAATTTGCTACATTCCACAACATGAAGGTGATTGTATTGGACCTCATCCCAAAAAAATACTAGAAACCAGCTGTCTTTTTTTTTCAAAAGGGCAAGTTACTGCAAACAGATCAGCAATTGTGGATCTTACTTATGCTTATTCACGTTGTATTATATACATGCTCTCGGAACATTTTTCCATCAAAGTTCAAACATTGCTAGGTAAAACGGGCCCAAATGCCACCGAACCAACCATTGGGAGTTTTGCAATAATTTAATCGCCTTCTAAACATGGTATTTACCCAAGTGATGTTGGCCTTCTAAGAAGTAATCTCAACATGTTTTGGTTTCGAACTCCTCAAATCTGGCATGCTTTTTGCGTCGGGGGCCAGCATCAGCTTTCCCTCAAATAGACATGAAAAACATCCTTTGAAGTTAAAAGGTAGAAAAATCCATCAAGTTGTTTGAAATGAACCCATTAACTACACTCCAAACAAAAACATCAAGAAAACCTACTACCTACAGCTACTATCACCTACAACCCTTAAGGATACAAACTTACTCCACTTGATTCATAGGTTTCAACCCGGTCGCCTGGCGCTTCAGCCATGTTTTGAAGTTCTTGAGGTGACGGCTAGTAGCCTCGAAAGAAGGAGGCTACACACTACCTCCCCTGAAAACTAACATGTCCCCTGAAAATCAAAGGGGATATTCCAGCTACAGTATGTTAGTTTACCAGAGATCCAAATTGGAGACCAAAAATGGCCATATTTCCAGCCGGAGTCACCTTTTACAAAAGGATGATTTTGGGTATCCAGGCGTTAGTTTTCGGGGATGTAAAAGAAAACATCGGGTTTTTTTGAGGGGTCAAAATTTCATTTAAAAAAGAAGTAGGCTTAGATACTAATGGCCAACGAGTACATGGAATACTCATTCTTGGGAGGGTTGAAAGCATGATTGATAATCACACCAGGTTCTTGTATCAAAAGTGCAGGACATAGGAAATGTTTGGTCAATAAAGCTTATCAACCTCCATCTTTTTCGGAGGAATCAATATCCTGGATGCCTTTGTTGGTTTCAACTGCTTCTTCCCGGTATCAGAAGAATCGGGGGCGAGTTGAATCGGGGGCGAGTTGATAGTAAACTTCACTGAATAGCTGAGAGATACTCCCCCAATAAAAACTAACAAGTCCACTGAAAAATGTTGGTTGGAAAATTACGTTCGTTTTGAAATGGCACCTTCTTAGAGGACATGTTTGCAGCCACTGTTGACCGTACTCAACAGCTTCATTCTGAATCTCCAGGTTTTGTTGAACTGCTCACCAAGAGACATGATTGGAGCGTGAACCCAAGATCCAATCATAGATGCGATCAATCACCCAAGCCTTGTGATTGAACAAGGAAGGTTGGAGCAACTGGATGATGGCATATGGATGGAATCAAGCGATTTTTTCTCATGGCTCTTTCCGAAGCTTCATCCCTCCAACCTCCAACATGAAAGTGGAACATGGTCCTGAATGCTAAAGCTCTGTTTTACCTGGGTGGAGGGGGTAGGGGGGGTTAGCTTGAACACAACAAAACTTACAGTATCTGATTCCGTTATTAAAAAACATGACCACCCAAGGGCAACCTTAGGAACGTTCAGCTGCAATGCCAGCATCGCCACTTGGTCCATGCTGATGGGGCACACCTCAGTCTGGGACAGGTCATGGATGACCCTGGTAGGACCTTGGTGGCTATGAATCCAGTTCCCATTGGATCCATGCATTGTATATATATATATAATACTTACATGGATGGTTAATTTTGATGGGAAATGTAAAATGTGGGTAGATATACCAGTCCCATGAATCCGTAATGGGTTTGCTTCAACACCTAAACATCATCATGTGCTTTCAAGTTACTTCAATAGGACCTTACCAGGCCCTAAGTTGCGATCCAGCTATTTCGATACTCAGCTTTCTTTGGGTCCGTTGCGTCCGTGGCTCCTCTTGGAGGTTTACTTTGGAATCATAGAATCATATGTTACAAATTCAACATGGTTGAGGGCATCATGACCGATTTGCTATGATGTGATTGAACACCTTTTTCAAGTTGGATATTATTGGCTATCTTGTGCTCCACGGTTTTACTACTATTCGTAAGTGGGCTGTTTGATTGAATCTGGTTGATAAGGATTCGAATTCACCTTACTGCGGGCAACAAATCATGTTTTTAGATGTTTTTGAAGCTGCCTTTCAGTTTGCATTACAAAACTCTATGTATGTCGTGTGTTCAGACGGAGGTATGAACAAATTAGAAGGGTGCCCTGTTCAAAACTTTTTCTGGTGGCGCAGTCCCAAACGTACACCGGATCAGCACCACTAATATCATATTCTAATGAAAATCCACCATGTCTTTGGGGGCACACTCTGCAGCTTCCACAAACGTTCATTGAATGTTGTACTTTGAAGCTGATCAGCCGTCGATTTGGGACACTGAGCTAACAAGTAGAAACTCTTCACCTAACAAACGCATCTGTTCCCCACTGTGATCTTGTTTGTCTGACTTCAATCAACACAAATCAAGAGTCAGCCGGCTAGTTGATTTGCTCTGCTGCATGATCCTACATACACACTGGCTGCAACAAGTGGTTCAAACAAGTCTCAGTCACTTTAGCCCAGTGAACTATTTTGCCGCATAATGTCGCTGCACCGTAATTATTTACACTTCAGAAATCTTCAAGGCAATTGAGGCATTACCTGCATCATGTTTGGTACGTCACTCAACCCAAAATGAATTAAGGACCCATCGTTCAAACTACCACCTCGTGGCATCTCAATTTTGTCTGTCACCGCGCAGCGTTGGGTTCACATGTTCTGGTGAGAACTTGCTGTCAGCAATGAGACAGTAACTCCCAGTAGTTTCTTCAACTGAAATTGAAAGAATGAATCAAATATATCAAATATAGTCAAATCATAATTTTAAATCCCCACAAACGTGGCATCTTTTCTCTGAAAACTAACATGGCCGACTTGGCATGTGTCGGCAAAATCCGTCTCTCATTTGGGTTTCTCTGGTTTCAAGCGTTCAGTGATAGAAAAAGATACCTGGCAGCTTTCCTCGGATTGGACCAATCTGTGTGTTTTGAAGGATCAGCTTTTCGGTGATGCGGAGGAACGTTCGAAAAATCAAGTGTTTTTTTATCTTTTTGAGGGGAGGGGGGTTCTCTTTGAAAGGTATTGTAAAAAAATACTACCTAGCATTGTATGGCCTTTGGTTGATTTGGAAGAGACTGGTGACTGGTGTTTGGCGATCCAAACTGGTATTATGGATTCATGAAATGGAATTGAATGAGGTTTTTGAATGGCGATATGGCGCCATGGATCCATTCGGCTGTCCATTGATGGAACTTCAGCTAACCAACTGTCTCACACCCGAGTGACCCGAGTGCTGAAATTTGGTTCTTTAAGTAAATACAAGGTTGAAATGAAGCATACAGCATACTGATATACTGTGGGTCCAGCCAAAACTCTGGATCAGAGTAGATAATGAAGGTTAGTAGGGGTTCCCTTCATAAAACATTAAAAAAAAAACATATTCATCCACTGTGAACCAGAGCTTAGGCATGCCCCCAAGATATACTTACTATTCTTATTGAATTTGGCTGGTATAGACTCATAGACTATACTGTTCTTATGAAAGGGGACAACCCAAGGTGTATGTGGCAGTCAAAACTTCCCATAACATTCCTTGTTTCAGTTGGCCATCTTTAGGTTTCCCGTCTCCACATCAACTTGTTCAACCAACAGTTGGGTTGAACAAATGAAAAGCTGAGACACCCAGTTAAAAAGAGTGGCTGTCAAATTTTCATATGACATCTTTTTGGGGTACCCTCCAGGTAATCTAACATATCCCACCAATGGGATTGCAGGAAACTCAGGAAAACTCATCTTCCCAACTGCCGTTGATGGATGGGATGTTTTAAGTCCCAAAAAACACCTACCTCGAGCCAATTCAAACACCTGTAAATCTTGACTCCATTCAGCGCCTGTGCTTAGCTACCAGCTAGTGAGGCGCTCCAATTTCTAAATATAGGTTCATGATTCTTATGTTTCAACAAAATGTAGGAAATCTCAATGAAAGAAACACACGTTTAATCACATGTTCATCCATTTCATACATGATGAGGTCTGTCATATTGTGATGTTCCAGATATCTTCAGGAGGTGGTTTTACTTTTTGCTGTGACTACTTAAGAAAACGGAGTACCCTGTTGCACTTGAAACCCGCTGATTTCTATCAACTTCAGGATGTCGGCACATCACAATGTTCCTCCGTCAGAAACCCAAACTTCAATGGCTTGTGGTGTTGGGACCCCTTCATGGTCCCATGAGGCCTATTTGCCATGTGATTTTCAGGATTCTGGGGTTCTTCAGCTCCTCTTTTACTAGGAAAATTCATCATCCCTGGCGACCCTTAGCTCCTCCAATATCACAAGGTGGCTATAGCTGTACATTCCAACCGGGTGACCGGGTGACCTGGCTGGCCCTTGAACAAAGGAAAGTGAAACGTTTTGGGATCCCCGAAACCCAAGCATGGTAGTGGTAAGGGATTGTATCCGGGAAAAGGGGAAGACACCGCCCAATAAAAAATGCCTCATGCGAAAATGTAGTCCAATACGAACCAAAATCACCAGTTAATCATCCAAAAACATCCAGGTCACATCGACGATCATCACAGCGCCCTTGTTGTTGAACTCGCCCCTCGTTGAGGCAAGCGTTGAGACACGTTTGGCTACATGGGGGGTCAAGGAGAAACAATTACAGACCCATTCAAGAGTGAAAATGATAGCATACTGTTAGTTGCATATATGTGCATGTATTTGTGATACCTTTCACAGGACCATAATCATCTCTTGGTATGTATTCTCTCCTGAAAACAGAAATTAGGATTAACATGGATTAACCCGTTGTTTGGTATCCTTTGGCTTCGAAGGATGGAGTTTCGTTTGAAATAATAGCCAACAATCAAAGCATTACCAATCCCATGTTGCATGTCGAAAGCTCGCCATGGTATAGTCCCTCTGCCCCACTCCTTACTAGTCCTAGTGGTATTCCTACCAGCGCTGGTATTTCTACTTCCATCAACTACTGAACTACTAAACTGCTAATACTACTTCTCCTACTATTGCTACTGCTACTGCTACTCCTACTACTAGCTACTAGCTACTACTAGCTACTACTAGCAGCTACTAGCAGCTACTAGCAGCTACTAGCTACTAGATACTAGTACCACTACTAGGTACTAAGACTAGGACTACTACTAGGTACCAGTAATATTACCATGTACTAGTATACTACTACTAGGTAGTAGTACTACCACCACATCGGGTAAATCACTGAACATTGGCATACTGCACCGCACTGTTTGATCCTCTTCTCTTCTGGTACATTTCATCACTCACTCTTGCAGTCGATTTAAGCATTGACAAAGCGCGCATAGTCAGCAACGCTGATCAGGGTGACTAGCCTCACCATCAACGTAGGCGAGGCTCACACTTCTCTTGGTTCATTCAATGGTAATCCAAGAATTCAGAGATAGGGCACGCACTTGATGCGCACAACCCTAGCACAAGAAGTTTGATCTTCAAAATCATTAGTGTTAAATTCGTCAGGGTGTAATAGGTTAAAGTGGCCAAATAGCTCCCAATCAAAAATTCGAAATTTGGGCCAAATGGACGAAAGTCTGTTTGAAATTGACATGCTGGCTGACCCCCTCGAAACAAGATGTAAATGTAGAGAGGACGCAAAACAAAACAAGTTGTTTCTCCATCTCCAAGTAACACTTTACATGTATTTGAGTTTCAGTCAATGGTCACGTGATTATCAATCCCGAAAGTGGCAGCATGACTCATTTCCAAGATGACAACACACGACCAAAAAAAACAAGAACATGACCGGGCACCTTTAGCAAATGCCAAACAAAAAACTCCTTCAGCTAGTCACATCCCAAGCTAAAAGGGCCGTTCTGATGGACAAAATAAACCACCCCACGACGTCTTCAACTTGGTTTTGTGCATTTAACAGAACAAATTTCCAGCAAGAACCAGTCCAAAATTCAATCCTGACACCCCATTCTGGTTGAATCCGTGCAAATCGGCAAATCACGAGGAATCGACCATGGAGTTCCCATTCACCACACCGAGGAACTTTCCATCTCCACCGTATTCGTAACCTTCATCTACCACGCTGCTACGACACATCCTGTTTCGCTCGTGCGAGGTGAAGTGTTACAACACATGGTAGGCCAAAGGGGTTGACCTTTTAACACCTGATGAAAGGTACAGAAAACGACTATGACTAAGGATGATTGATGTATATTCGTTATCATCATGCCAATTTGCAAATCTTATGGGATTCTTAAGGGGTGTGAAAAAGCGGAAAGGATCCTAAAATCTTTCCAGATTGGTTTTCGGTGATTCCCTAAGGTTCCCTCACAAACCCGAAGGTTCAGAGTGGATCCCCCCTTTAGGAAGCCTATTAAAGATTATAGCAAAAATGCACAAGTGATACACTTGATTCAAAGATTAATATATTAAATCTAAAAAATCTAAAACTATTTCGCATCTGAAAAAAACATGAACAAAAAAAACGAACTGCTTGCAAAGCGCACATTTCATTTTTTTTGCTCCAAAAGTCCGGTTTTTCTTTCGTCTTTGTTTCAATGATTCCCGATTCCCCGAGGTGAGACGGGGATGACTTTGGCTGGAGAAAAGTCACCATTCAAAAATTATG